>QXTE01000374.1:253460-347638 GCA_003942145.1 Platysternon megacephalum
CAGGTCTGGGGTCCCAGCTGCCAGCCCCATGCCAGCTGGCGTCCCGGCCGCAGGCCGCGCTCAACCCGCTGCAGGCCTAGGTGAACAGAACCCCAGGCTGGCAGCTTAAGATCAGCATTTTAATTTAATTTTAAATGAAGCTTCTTAAACATTTTGAAAACCTTGTTTACTTTACATACAACAATAGTTTAGTTATATAATATAGACTTATAGAGAGAGACCTTCTAAAAAACGTTAAAATGTATTACTGGCACGCGAAACCTTACATTAAAGTGAATAAATGAAGACTCGGCACACCACTTCTGAAAGGTTGCCTACCCCTGCTCTAAGTGAAAAACACAAACCTGGTCTGAGCAATATTCTTGACATGTTTTATATTATTCTGCCAGCTCTCCTTATCCATAAATAGTGTCACCAACTCTCCCAATACTTGGTGTTTTTCTTAAAGCCCCAGCTCCTGGAGCAATGTGATTATATGAGACTCCTGTTTGTTTCCCTTTATGTGAATGTTCAGTTTGTAGCCCGCATGATTGCAGAGGAAGCTTGAAAACACAACCCCCAGAGGCTCAAAACCTAAAGGGAAATAAATACTATCCAGAACGTATTATCTTTGTAAAATCTCATGATTTGGGGGGGTTAGAGTCATGATTTTTGAATGCTGAGGATTGGCAATCCTGCATAAATCACTAAGGTGAGAAACTCTGAAGCTCTTTTAAAAGTAGAACAGTGAGATTATGATGTAACACAGAGCTCTGGTGAGCACGAACTGTGATCTATGTGGCTGCTGGGTGTGAAGTGGCAGCATCAGTGTGCTGAGAAAGCCACTGTAGAGGAGCTGTTTGGATTGCATAAGCTGTTCCAGGGCCAGGTATGTTTCTTTTGTCACCCATTATTAAAACCATCTTCCTTCTCACTACAGATAATACCTGCTCTTCATCACAGAGACGTGAGATTCTAAAAATAACCCTCCCTTGGCTGGCTGCTTTCCTTCACTACCTCATTGCTCTCTTCGTTCAACTGGGCTGCTCTCGGTCGGTATGTCTGCACTGCAGTTAAACACGCCGCTGGCCTGGGTCAGCTGACTCAGACTCATGGGGCGTGGGCTAAGGGACTGTTTAATTACAATGTAGATGTTCGGGCTTGGGCTGGAGCCCGAGCCCTGGGACCCCACAACGGGGGAGGGTCCCAGAGTTTAGGCACGGGCGTCTACACAGCAAGTAAGCAGCCCCTTAGTCCGAGCCCCATGTCAGCTGACCTGGCCCAGCCACAGGTGTCTAACTGCAGTGTAGACATACCCAGTGTCTCATGGTAGCTAACCCACAATACCAGAAACGAAACCAGGGTGTTCCTCTGCATCCACAGATGGGCACTGTGGGCCCGAGTCTGCTTCCTGCATGTCGCTGCTTCTACTTGTGGGGCTTGCTCACAGACTGCTAAATATTCATGGGTCCTTTTCACTTCTGACTCTGTCACATGGACCCTCCCCACCAGCTTATCTCTGGAAATGAGCTGTGTTAATATAGCATTCAAACATCAGAGCATCACTGCAGAGGCCCTGGATCAAGGAAGCCAGGGACAGGATCATTTGGAAGGTTGCTGAGAGAAATGTGCAAGGAGTTAGCTTGCTTTAGTTTTAGCTGGGGGAGCTTCACAGAATATGGCTGTCATGGTCCCCACACAAGCTGTGACTCTGGGCCCCACAGGGAGCTGCTGCTACTTTTGGGGCTCCAACTGGTGCTCTTGTCTCCTAGCTGGTAGGAGTCTGCCCTGACCTGCCAGAGGAGGAAGGAGGAGTGCTTCAAGGATGACAGCTTCGATGATGGGATCCTGTATGATCAATAGTTCTCATTTAGCTGGCGCACAAGTTGTGGAGGTCTGTCCGTGGGGTGACTTGAAAGCAGCCCACCCCAGAGCCGATGTCCATCGCGGGGGGAGGAGGCTGTCTCTCAGCCAGTGTTACCTGCTCGGAGCATATGAAAAGAAGGCTGGCTCTTGCACTACTTAGCATTCTGCAGGAAGCTACACAGCTGTAAGCTAGCCACCAGAGAGACCTGATAAAGCAGAGGAGAGAACAATAATGGTGGGAGGTCACTTCTGCTCTGCTTACTGGGCATGGAGTCACTTCCATTGCAACAGAAAAACAGCTGTGTAGAATTCCCATGCAGAAAGCGAATCGCACCCGCCAGCCCTATTTGTGTTCTGCTTAGTAATGTCCCATCCAGTGCCCAGAATCACCATGCACTCCTTCGGCCAGGGCTCAGCCTTCAGACTCTGGGTGGAGGGGCAGACTCTGCAGAGCCATCTGACTGGTTCACGATGGCGTTTTAAACTTCATTCCAGGGATATCAAAGGCTGAGAGTCTATCAGAGGAAAGGAGCTGGAAGGTGAGACAGGAAGGAACTCTGTCTGTGGCCTCAAAGTATGGCCACCAACTTGTTAGTGGCCGGTATGACAATTTTTCCAAAAAACTTAATTAGCTTTAGGAAAAACAAATAAATATGCACATTTACCTGTCCAAATCATTGTAATTTATTTATGTAGGGGTTTTTTTGCAGACTCAATAATAACAATGTATAGTTGTCTCTATTCTTTACTAGACCTAAACACAATAGGAGGGAGGGATAGCTCAGTGGTTTGAGCATTGGCCTGCTAAACCCAGAGTTGTGAGTTCAATCCTTAAAGGGGCCACCTAGGGATCTGGGGCAAAAATCAGTACTTGGTCCTGCTAGTGAAGGCAGGGGGCTGGACTCAATGACCTTTCAGGGTCCCTACCAGTTCTATGAGATAGGTATATCTCCATATATTTAAAAAAAATATTTTAAACACAAATAAGGTATTTCGCATGTTTTTTTCTTTTTTGTTGTTCCTTTTGCTTTTTTGGTTTCTGTTTTTTTTTTTTTTTTTTAACTAGAATTGCTAGTTAGTAAGTCTTCTGTGAAAAGTGATATTTGTATGTTTGTTAATATCACTTTTCACAGCAGTAGACTTGTTTGCTGCTGGGAGGCAGTGAAAAGTGGTATTAACAAACATACAAGTATCACTTTTCACAGCAGACTTACTCAGCCCTGGCAAGCCGGGGGACAAATTAAGCCTTGGATGGGGAGGTGGGTAGGGAGGCATTGGGGGCCAGGGGTGATGGGAGGCAGCTGGGGCCAGAGGCGATGAGGGGGGTGGTGATCCTGAAGCCCGGTGGCCGGAGCCTGCCACCACATGGCCGAAGCCGGAAGCCTGAGCCCCACTGCCCATGGGAAGGTGGAGAACTGACACCAGCTGTCTGCGGCTCTGGGGAGGTCAGGGCCCAACCCGTACTTGCAGACCCAGGGGGAGAGGCAAATGCTTGGTCCCCTCACTCACTGCCCAGGTGGCTGTGGCCACTAGAAAAGCCTCTGGTGGCTGCATTTGAGAAATGCTGCTCCAGGGTATAAAACAAAGCCTCACTTGGCTTCCTGGGTGGGTGGGGACAGGGAGAGGCACAGAAATGCCCTGGGAACTACATCCTTGCACACTTCCTTCCAGGGCTAGAATATAAGTTCCTGGCCCCCTGGCAATGGTGAGGAATAATCTGCCAGATGCTGCGCTGGCAAGTGAAAGAAACCCTTCTTGGTGCTGTTTCCAAAGCTGGGTCTTTGCTTTGAGTCTCTCTTCTCCTGCTATGGCACATTGCTGTGCTGAGATGGATGGCACTGCAGGCTGGCGCTGGTCTAGCCCGGACAGGAGGTGACCTGAGGGACATTAATAAATTGCCCTAAGCAGATTATTGATGTGTCCCACATTAGCAGTACTTGCCATCTCAGAGGTGCCTGCAAGAAACCAAACACTCGCAGCCTGAGAGCCAGGGCGTGCGGCAGCACCACCAGCACCCCTAGTTGCAGCAGCTATGCTGAGAACTGTCCCGCCAGGGGCTGGGGCTGAACTAAGCAATTTCCTGGGGCACACAGTAGGCTGGTGCAGCCTCCTACACCTGCTCTATTGCAGTAGCAGTCTGCTCCAGGCCTCTGTTATCCAGGAGGTCAGACTAGATGAAACTATGACTCTATGAAGGCCCCACAAATGGATATTTCCCCTGTCCTGGAATAGCCTTGCCTCGCCACTAATCATAGAATATCAAGGTTGGAAGGGACCTCAGGAGGTCATCTAGTCCAACCCCCTGCTCAAAGCAGGACCTAATCCCAACTCTTCACTAAACCCTCCTCTTCAGAAGTCTGGTCAGTCACAGACGTCCCAGGCCCAAGTAACATAGCTAAACATCGTCTGCTCCAGGCAGCAGGAAGTTAAACAGTGGGCTGGGCTGCCAGCTCCTGGAACTGCCTTGCTGGCCTCTGGCAGCTAGATCAGCATGGGACCCTGTCAGGGTTCCCTCCCCACTCTGAATTCTGGGGACAGATGTGGGGACCCGCATGAAAGACCCCCTAAGCTTTTCTCTACCAGTTTAGGTTAAAAACTTCCCCAAGGCACAAATTCCTTTCCTTGTCCTTGGCCGGTATTGCTGCCACCACCACTGAGTTAGACAAAGATTCAGGAAAAGGACCACTTGGAGCCCTATCCCCCCTAAAAAATATCCCCCCAAGCTCCTTCATCCCCTTTCCTGCGGGGGCTTGAGAATAATATACCAACGGTTAGGTTAACAAAGTGAGCACAGACCAAATCCCTGGTTTTTAGGACACTGAAAATCAATCAGGTTCTTAAAAGAATAATTTTATTAAAAAAAAAAAAAAAAGTAAAAATCACACCTGCAAAATCAGGATGGAAGATAACTTTACAGGGTAAATAAAAAGATTTACAACCCAGAGGATTCCCCTCTGATTCTGCTTCCTGGTTACAAAACAGGAATAAAATTACAGGTACCTCTTAGCATAGGGGAAATTCACAAGCTAAAACAAAAGATAATCTAATACAATTTGTACTCTTAGATGCTTATTTCAGGTAGGGTTTTAGGAGATGTTTTTTTCCTGCCCTGGTCCCTCTCTGTCCGAGAGAGAGCAACAAAGAGAGCACAAACAAAAACCACCCCCCACAGATTTGAAAGGATCTTCTTCCCTTATTGGTCCATTTGGTCAGGTGCCAACCAGGTTATTTGAGCTTCTTAACCCTTTACAGGTAAAGGAGGGATTTTATGCTACCCTTAGCTGTATGTTTATGACAGGCCCGCTGGATTTAGCAGCTGGGTTGGCTTCATGCCTTAGCGCTTCAGTAATGTTTCCACTCTCCAAACTCCCCTGTTGTTTTGCTCTCTGTTCCCTTGTGTTCAGGGCTGGGTGGGTGCTGCGAAGTGTTGTGTAATTTCTATGTAAGTAACCTTTTGAATTCTTTTTGGAATAAGTAGGCTGGCAGAGCATAGCACTGAGTTCCTCTGGCTTGTTATTGTGTCCCAGATCAATAACTCATGGCACAGACCTGCATCAAATGTGTGTGTGAGATTCACGCAGCCACTGCTCACATGAGAGGAGCAGGTGGGCTCACTTCTAACCTCGAAGCTTGCAGAGCCTGCTGTAGAGCTCATCATTATGCTCAGGCCTTGGTTTCTCGCAGCAGTTTGCTTTGATGTTCATTTTAGAGATGTAACTTAGGTACAGCAAATCTATATCCAATTGCAGCTCCTGAGACAGCTGCTGTGTTTCTGGAAGGAGAGAGATGTGCATTCCCTCATGCCTTGGCAGTTCTTTTATAGAAATCCCTAATAGGAAACCAGTTCTTAAAACCACCCCTGCCTGGGCATATCACATGGCACAGCAGCAAGCACACGGTAGCACATTAGCGGTTTGAGCCAGTGCACCAGTCACTGCAAAGCCTTCACTTGTGACTCCCTGATCCTGGGGCTGGTTCTGCCTGCGGCCCTAAGGGGCTACGGCACTGGCCCGCCATCATTGGACTGCAGCAGTGCTCTGGCAAAGCTCCTTTTCTCCACCACACCCGGATGTGGTGTAGGACTTACTCTGCAGCAGGTGCGGCGGAAGGCCCCTAAAAGTGGGAGGGCCACTCGTGCTGGAACCATGGCCCTGGCCCCTACACCACCCCTTCCCCCGAGGCTCCGCCCCCATGCCGCCCCTTCACCCAAGCCCCCACCCCTGCACCGCCTTTTCCCCCCAAGGCACCTCTCCCTGCTCACTCCTCTGTCTCCTCCCTCCCATTGCTTGCATAGCTCTCCAACTTTTAAAAGTGAAGGGGCCATGGCCCCCTGGCCCCACCTATTCCAGCACCCCTGCTGTGCCGGCACTGAATCATTCAGGGATGCTCTTGACACCAGTGCTCTGGTACACAGGCAGTGACCTTCACCTTTATCTGCTTCTGCCATGGTCAGATTTCAGCCACCTCCAAGGAAAACAGGTTGTAACTGTCCCATGTAATTCAGATCATGCCCAACTCAGTTCCCTTTCAACAGAATTGGTATTAAATGGCAAATAAGAGTACATCCCCTCAGTGGGATAATATCAAAGTAGTAGAATGCTGGCATTACACTAACTGTTCCAGGGTATGACAAGATTACCTGGTAAATTTACCTTCTGGGAGAGATGAGAAAGCAGAAATGGCAGGTGTCTCAGAGACAGATCCAACAGAAAGAGGGAAGGATGAAAAGGGGAACCAATGAGCACTCATTTAGAACAAAAACAAAATGTTTAGAACAAAATTAATCAAGGCACTAAGATGTGAAGAGAAGAAATTTTTCAGTTGCCTATGTGCCAGTGCTAGGAGCCTGGGTAATAAACAAGAGGAATTGGAATTACTTGTTTATAAGCATAAATGCGACCTAATTGGTATAATTGAAACCTGGTGGAAAAAGTCACAGGTTTGGGAATGTTAAAATCACTGGTTATAACCTATTTAGGAAGTACTGAATGGGCAAAAGGGGAGGGGGTGTCAAATATCATTCCTTGTTTCTGAGTTACTGACAACTTGGATACAAATAATCTTGAATGCTGATGGATCAGTATCCTCACAGATAAACACAGCATCAGGTGCTAGTTGGTGTGTGCTACAGACAACTGAATCTCACACAGGAACAAGATAACCAGCTCCTTGAGCACATCCCTGTAATGTGTAAGGGGAAAGCTGTGTTATCACGGGGGATTTCAGTCTGAGTGACATAGTCTGGAGGTGTCATGTTGCCAGTACAGTACTAAATTGTCCTTGGAATTTGAGACAGTCTATACCTTGGGGGAACGTACGGTAACCCCCATAGCCCTCATTTTCATGTAATCGTAATCTTACGTATAAAGCATGCCTTGTAAGGTATCAGGGGAAAGGTTACGATCTGCTGAAAGTCATTTCTCTATCCATATATGTGTCTCATTAATGCATATGAAGTTATGAGAATTGTGTTGTGTGGTTGTCACTAAAACATGCTGTAAGTTGGGGAATCAGCCAGATATTAGCTCCCCAGAGGCAACAGCAAGGAAAGTAACCAATGCCCGGGTGGGGTGTCAAACAACCCATCAACAGCCGTTGTCCAGCAAGGGAGCTACAATGCAATGACTCACCTGCATGAGGCCACACCAAGGGAATTGCTCAACCTTGCTTGGAGAGACTCACCAATGCCCTCCAGACATGCCTGGACTTGTGCTCCCCAAAACAGAGAGAGAAAGGACACACACTGGGCCCTTCTCCTGCCCCCACCTTCGCTACAAGCAACTAAGACACTGAGAAGACAAGGCTCCAACACAGGAGATTGGCCCAGGTTTAAGGAACAAACCTGTATATTAAGGACTGCAATATCCAGTGGGGTCAGAAAAACTGCTTCATCTAGATGCTGCCCAGTCTAACAGGGTTGAGAGTTTAGACTGCATGCTTATCTTTTCTTCTCTTTTGGTAACCACTCTGACTTTTTGCCTATCACTTAATATCTATCTTTGTAGATGATAAATTTGTTTGTTTCTTCTACCTGAAGCAGTGCGTTTGGTTTGAAGTATGTCAGAGACTCCCCTTGGGATAACAAGCCTGGTGCATATCAATTTCTTTGTTAAATTGACAAACTCATAAGCTTGCAGCGTCCAGTGGGCATAACTGGACACTGCAAGATGGAGGTTCCTAGGATTGTGTCTGGGACCGGAGATATTGACTAGTGTCATTCAGTTGCACAATCCAAGCAGTTTACATGCCAGAGGCTGTGTGTGAACAGCCCATGAGTGGGGGTTCTCACAGCAGAACAGGGTAAGGCTGGCTCCCAGAGTCAAGGATTGGAGTGATCTAGCAGATCACCAGTCCAGATAACACCAGAGGGAAATGTCACAGAATTTCTAAACATTATAGATAACAATTTCCTATCTCAAAAAGCGTTACAGCCAACATGGAGTAATCCTACATCAGACCTCATCTTGACAGAGAAAGAGGAACTAATCACAGAACTAAAAGTTAGAGGTTGCTTGGGTGCAATTGATCATGACTTGATTACAATTGTGTGCAAACAGAATAAAGTCCAAATCCATTATTGTAAAAAACAAAACAAAACTGGGTGTTTTAAAAGGGCCAGGGTCACACAGCTGAAAACAATTATGAGCCAAATCAGCTGGGAGAAATCATTCATATTTTTCTGTTGAAATTCTAATTGGGAATTGTTAAAAAAATATTTTCTTAGATGTCCAAAAAGCCACAACTGAGAAAGAAGGCCACATTATTTAAAAAGCCAGATTGCCTTAGAGGGGAGGTGAAGGCAGCTATACAAATAATTTACATATATAAAACAAATGGGGGAAAGGGGAAGTTGATAGTAATTACTATCAATCGGAAGGGACTGTAGAAAAATTGATGAATATTAGGAACAAAAGGGTAGAATTATCTGTAATAATGCAGAAAAGGCAGAAGCGTTCAATAAATATTTCTGTTCTGTATTTGGGAAAAGGCTAGATGATTTAATCATATGATAGTGATGGGTTGGATCACAGAAACCCCCTTGGGGCTGCCAACTGATGTGCCAAGACTACTTCTGCCCCTGCTTTCCTGCCCTGGCAGCTTGGGACTCCAGTGCCCTGCCTGGTTTGAGCCAGACCCGCTAGCCTGCTGCAAACCCAGACCCAGGGTCTGAACCACGTCCCGTAACAGCTGTAGGCTTAACTGAAAGCAACTTACAGAAGTGTCCCTGTCTTTAACAGTCAGATGCCCAACTCCCAAGAGGGTCCAAACCCCAAATAAATCCGTTTTACCCTGTATAAAGCTTATAGAGGGTAAACTCATAAGTTGCTCGCCCTCTATAGCCCTGAGCGCTATGCACAGCTGTTTGCCCCCCCCCCCCAGGTATTAATACATACTCTGGGTTAATTAATAAATAAAAAGTGATTTTTATTAAATACAGAAAGTAGGATTTAAGTGGCTCCAAGTAGTAAAAGACAGAACAAAGTGAATTACCAAGCAAAATAAAATAGAACACGCAAGTCTATGTCTAAGAAACTGACTACAGATAAAAACTTCACCCAGTAAGCTTCCTTTTGCAGACTAGTCTCCTTCTAGTCTGGGTCCAGCAATCACTCACCCCCCCTGTAGTTACTGTCCTTTGTTCCAGTTCCTTTCAGATATCCTTGGAGGTGGAGAGGCTCTCTCTTTAGCCAGCTCAAGACAAAATGGAGGAGTCTCCCACCGGCTTAAATAGACTCTCTTGAGGGTGGATACCCCCTCCTCTCTCCTATGCAAAGTCCAGCTTCAAGATGGAGTTTTGCAGTCACATGGGCAAGCCACATGTCCATGCATGCCTCAGTTTTTACCAGCCAAGCCACATTCCTGGGAAGGCTCAGATGTGAATTGGCATCTTCAAGTTCATTGTTGGCTTAAGTGGTTTTTGATTGGGCATTTAATTTGCACTTTTCCTCAAGAAGCTGACGAAATGCTCTACTAGGCTAGTTAAAATCATAGAATATCAGGGTTGGAAGGGACCTCAGGAGGTCATCTAGTCCAACCCGCTGCTCAAAGCAGGACCAATCCCCAGATTTTTACCCCAGTTCCCTAAATGGTCCCCTCAAGGATTGAACTCACAACCCTGGGTTTAGCAGGCCAATGCTCAAACCACTGAACTATCTCTCCCCCTATAATCAAGCCAGTACACAGCCAATATTCATAACTCTGAATACAAAAATGATACATGCATACCATAGGATGAATACATTCAGTAGATCATAACCTTTACATAGATATGTTCCATGGCATATGTAGCCTAAAACATATTCCAGTACAATCATATACAAACATAAGCATATTCCACAAAGCCTTATGGGGGGCACCGTCACAATGATGATAAAACACTTTCCATTCTGGCAGTAACCCATGAGGTTTTTAGGGACATAGGACTGGAAGGGACCTGGGACACTGATCCAGTCCCCTGTAGTCACAGGTAACCCTGTCAAATAATCCTATTCATACACTTATCAAGATACATCTTAAAACTAGTTAGGTTTCTTTCCCCCACTACTTATAATGGGAGGCTGTTCCAGACCCTCACCCCTCTGATGGTTAGAACCTTCTTCTCATTTCCAGCCTAAATGTATTCATGGTCAGTTTATCCCCATTTGTTCTCATGCCAATGTTGTCCTGTAACTTAAATAGCAATTCCCCTCACTGGTGTTTATCCACCTGTTATATTTACAGAGAGCAATCAGATCCCCTCTCAGTCTTCCTTTCACCAGGCTAACCAAGCCAAGTTCTTTTAGTCTCCTCTCAAAAATAGTTCCTCCACTCATCCTAGTAGTCCTTCTCTGCACCTGTTCTGATTTCAATTCATCTTTCTTGAACACGAGTGAACAGGATTGTACCCAATATTCCAAATGAGGTCTTACTAGTGTCTTGCACAAACACTTCAAGGGTGGTGGTAGATTCTCCATCACTGGCCATTTTAAAATCATGACGATTTTTTTTCTTGAGATCTGTTCTAGAAATTATTGTGGGGCAGATCTCTGGACTGTCACACACAGGTGGTCACACTAGATGATCACAATGGTCCCTTCTGGTCTTAAACTCTATGATCTCTACTGGAAATGCCTTGCTGGCTATATCCTAGGATCTCATTTGCCTTTTTCATGACTGCATCACATTGATGGCACACAGTCATCTGTAGTGCAATCGACTAATACAGCCATGGTGGGTGAGGTTTTTGATATATTCAATTGTTGTATGCAGTGTAGTTGTAACCTTGTCAGTCCCACCTTGTCTCTCTAATATCCTGGGACCGACACAGCTACAACTACACTGCATAATACAGCCACGTCATTCCTCTTCCTTTGTCATTTCCTACTGATGAGCCCCCAATTTATAGCAGAAATTCTTGCTATTAGTCCCTAAGTGCATTACCTTGCATTTTGTACTATTACATTTAATGCAATTTCTATTACCATGTTAAATGGGAGCATCTATATTTCTAAATCAGCAGGTCCAAATAACTTGCACCTGAAAGTTTTAAAAGAGCTGGCTGAGGAACTCTGGAGCGGGGTAGGCAACCTATGACACGCGTGCCAAAGGCAGCACGCGAGCTGATTTTCAGTGGCACTCACGCTGCCCGGGTCCTGGCCACCGGTCCGGGGGGCTCTGCATTTTAATTTAATTTTAAATGAAGCTTCTTGAACATTTTAAAAACCTTATTTACTTTACATAAAACAATAGTTTAGTTATATATTATAGACTTATAGAAAGAGACCTTCTAAAAACATTAAAATGTATGACTGGCACGCGAAACCTTAAATTAGAGTGAATAAATGACGACTCGGCACACCACTTCTAAAAGGTTGCCGACCCCTGCTCTGGACCATTAAAATAGATTTTCAGTAAATCTTGGAACACCAGGTAAGTTTCAGAGGACTGGAAGAAAGCTAATACTGGTCTGTCGCATCTTAGGCACATTTAACATGCGCAATTTCAGCTTTACACGGTCAGCAAAAAAAAAAAAGAATAACAAGTTAAATACTGTTTCTGTAGTGCGGGCGATTCCGTACACAATGTAATTTTGACTATACGCGATTTTCGCTTTAGGCGCTGACTGCAGAACGTAACCCCAGCGTAAGATGAGACAGACCTGTATTGTGCCTGTAGAGGAGCGGACTCACCCCTGCGGCGCCTCCTGCTGGTGACTTCCGGGAATTAGCTCTTTCCAGCTCCGGAGCGCCCTCTGCAGGCTGGTGATCCGCCTGTCCTCTGGCCCCCGGGTCCCTCCCTGGACCCCGCTGCCCTTATACCTGGGGTGCTGCCTCCTAGCAGTTACCCTTCAGTCTTAGGGTCTCCCCTCCCCAGGGAACCCCCACCCACTATTCCCACCTCGCCTCAGTATAAGGCTACTGCCAGTCATCATCTAGCCCCGCGCCCTGGGGCAGACTGCAGGATCAGCCTACTCATCACTGGCAAGGTTGGGTTTGGGCCTTGGCCTACCCCTGGGCTGCCCCCTGCAACCCCCAGTACCTTTTAGCCCAATGCTAGGCCGCAGCCTGGGGCTTTCCAGGCTGGAGCGCCCCAGCTCCTCTGCCTTTCCCCAGCCCTGCTCCACCCAGGTACCCTCTCGCTAGATCCCTGCAGCCAGGCCCTTCTCTCTCTGAACGCAGAGAAAGACTTCTGAACTCCTGGCTTCCAGCCTCTTATATAGGGCCAGCTGAGGCCTGATTGCGGCGTGGCCCAGCTGCAGCTGCTTCCCCAATCAGCCTAGCAGCTTTTCCCCTTGCCACAGCCCTCTTCAAGGGCTTTTTTAATCCCTCTGGGCAGGAGTGGGGTGACCACCCCGCTACACAGCCAATATGTATCCCGGAACCCAATATGTACACAGCCAATATGTAAAAAGGATAAACGGGATGACCTGAATAATTATAGAGCTGACAGCCTGACATCAATCCTGGGCAAATAAAGGAACAGTTTGATAATTGACTCGATTACTAAAGAATTAAAGGAGGGTAATATAATTAATGCCAATAAACACAGGTTTATAGAAAATAGATCTTGTCAAATGAACTTTATATTTTTTATGAGATTACTGGTTTCATTGATAAAGGTAATAGTGTTGATGTAATATACTTAAACTTCAGTAAGGAATTGGGTTTGATGACTGCATGACATTTTTAATAAGAAACTAGAACAATATAAATTCAACATTACACATATTAAATGGTTTAAAAACTGGCTCACTGAGATGTTTCAAAATGTAATTGTAAATGGGGAATCACCATCGAGTGGGTGCGTTTCTAGTGGGGTCCCACTGGGATTTGTTTTAGCCCAACACTATTTAAACATTTTTATCAATGACCTAAAAGAAAATTTTAAAATCATCACTGATAAAATCTGCAGTTAACGCAAAGATTAGGGGAGTGATAAATAATGAAGAGAACAGGTCACTGATACAAAGCGATCTGGATCACTTGGTAAGATGGGTACAAGCAAGCAGTGTGTGTTTCAGTATGGCCAAATGTAAGGTCATGCATCTGGGAACAAAGAATGCAGACCACGCTTGCAGGATGGGGTGCACTGTATCCTGAGAAGCAGTGACTCGGAGAAGGACTTGGGGATCCTGATGGATAATAAGCTAAACATGAGATCCCAGCATGATGCTGTGGCCAAAGTGGCTAATGCAACCCTTGGCTGTATAAACAGGGAACTCTCAAATCAGAATAGAGAGGTTATATTACCTTTGTATTTGGCACTTGTGCGAATGCTACTGGTATGTTTTGGTGTCCACAATTCAAGAAGGATAGTGAAAAATTGGAGAGGATTCAGCCAAGAATCACAATAATGATTAAACTATTGGCAAGCAGGTCTTATAGTGAAAGTCTCAAGGAGCTCCATCTCTGTAGCTTAAGAAAGAGAAGGTTAAAGGGTGACTTGATCACAGCCTCTAAGTCACTATGAGGGGAACACAAATTTGTTAATAGAGGGCTCTTCAGTCTAGCAGACAAAGGTATAATAAGATTGAATGTCTGGAAGTGGAAGCTAAACAAATTCATACTGGAAATAAGGCACAAATTTTCAGCAGTGAGGGTTATCAGTCATTGGAACAACTTACCCAGGATTGTGGTGGATTCTGCATCGCTGGGAATCTTTAAATCNCAAATTTTCAGCAGTGAGGGTTATCGGTCATTGGAACAACTTACCCAGGATTGTGGTGGATTCTGCATCGCTGGGAATCTTTAAATCAGGACTGGACGTTTCTCTAAAAGATGTGTTCTAGTTCAAACAGGAATTAATTCAGTGCAGATCTCTGGCCTGTGTTATGCAGGCAGTCAGATTAGATGATCACAAATGGTCCCTTCTGGCCTTATACTCTATGAATGTATGTAGCTAGCTACCTCCTCCAGTATTCTGCTCCTTCCTTGTAGATCTTGTATGACAGGGCAGTTATTTCCAGGGCTTCATGTCTGCTCATTAACAACGAGAGAACGGTAGGCATTTGCTGATAAAAGATCCTGTTTAAACTGTGTTTCTTGCTCTGAAGAACATACCTGGAAAGTAGGGTGTACATGGAAGCCTCCATTTCCCCAGTCCACATCAAATGTTCCAGCTCTACTCCCTAGTATCGTTGTTTATTTCCACTGGGGCCCTTCCCAATACAGTTTTCTCCACAAAGGAATGCTGTTGTTTTTCCCTAAGTCTTACTTGCGTATCCATTAGCTTCTCTACACAGCACCCCAGTGGTACTATATTGCTATGCAAATAGACGAAAGCTCTAATTTGCAATATAGCTAAAAATAAAGAAGCATTATTAAGATTAGTTATTAAAATCTTCCAGGGCTATTGATACAATTTAAATGTTCGTACGTACCAACACTGTGACCTGTCAGCAATCTGATTGGCTGCAGTTCCATTAAAGTTGACAGTCACTCCTCATTTCCCAGGCCATTCTGCACAAGCTGGCTTTGAGGAACATCACAAGCATTCTGAGGTGTCACTGGGTCGAGGCAGTGTTGGGAGGTCACAGTACAGTGTAACAAAGCTGTGACACCCCAACTACAACGTTTTCTCTGGAAGGCAAAACTCTAGTTTGAGCTCACGCCCTCGGGGACAGCTCATAAACCCCATTGCCTTCTTTCGCTTCACTGCTCACCGGCGGGAACATGAAACTTCAAGAGTCTCTTGCTTATTCATTTCTAAATGATTCTTTCATTTAAACATGACACTGTTGGAAATGCTTGTCCCATTCCATGTCTGCGGTATCTCTTGCAAAGCTTACACCGCTCCATGTGCTCGTCATCAGCGTTTGCATTTGAATATGCCTCTTGTGCAATGTTTTGAACTTCGGGACACAAATTTTAATGTCACTGAATTTATATAATATGCAAATTAGCCCATCATATGGAGTCATAATTGCTGAGCATAATTTGCATACCAAGTGAGTGCAGGCTTCAGATATGAAGTTTGAGTCTTAGTGGCTCCCAGGGGTTGTCACTGTATGAAGTGCTTCCATTGGCGACAACTGCTCTGACAGGCTACCCAGCTACTAGCTGAGGGCCTGTTGTAGGACAGGTATGCTCAGGAAATCATGCTATGGTAGTTGTGCTTATTTGACATGTCAGGTCCTATTTTACATTAATGGCCAGACTGTGCCTGCCTCTCTTCTACCTCCACCTCCTCAGCATGAAGCAAAGAATTGTTATTCTTGGCTCATCATAACTGTGAGGAAAATCAAATCCCATCTGTTTCTTTCAAAAGGAGGGAACAGAATGAGAGAATCGGCAGCAAACTCCTCTTGCTAAACACCCCCGTCCTGCCCATCACCATCACTAGGCTTGCTGTGCCTCATGCTTGGGTCAGTGGTATAAACAAAGTGCCTTTCCTCCTGGCACCATCAGTCATCTGGCTGGTCCCCAGGGGGCCATCCGAAGCCACTTTGATAGCTACATACCATAAGCATTAGCCTGGTAGATGGCACTTCTGTGCACCTCAGTATTAAAACAACATTTGCTGGACTACCATGCAGGTTAGAATGCTCCTACAGTACCAAGCACAATGGGGCTCTGATCTTTATTGGGATTTTGAGCACAGCCATAATATAAATAGCTCTAATAAGTAATTAGCTGAGATTTCTTTAGCTCTTTGGCGAAACAGGCAGTTCTTTAGTAATCTCCTGTTTTTACTCCTATGTTACATTGTTCACCTAAAACACAGACAAGAAAGAACCCAACTAGTTTCCATACCAGTTTTGTTTGGTCTCCAGAGGACAGTTGTGCAGCTCACTTAACTGTTTGCTTCTTTTTCTTTTTTGTACTTAAAAAAGTGAATATTTAATTAAAATGTTTGGAAAAAGAACCCGGGACTGCTTCCTGCTAAGTCAGTAGCAGCCACACCTCGGGCCCATGAATTCCCTTCTATAAACACCTGGGCCTTCGGACTTGACATGAGTTCTTGTGGCTAAGGTGCTGTACTGGGACTCCAGACACCTGAGTTCCTTGGATCTGCCTCTGTGACTCAGGCAAATCACTTAATTTCTTTGTGCCTCAGTTCAGGGTAATGAAACTCCCTTTCATCCTGTCTTTTCTCTCTCCTCTCTTTGAGGAGGGAATTTTCAAAGGCAGACCTGGGAATTGATGCCTAGTTCCCATTTGAGAAACCACTTTCCCACCTCCCCCTCAAATGTTCAGCTCTCTGGGGTAGGGCCTGTCTCCTGTGTATGTTTAGCACCTAGAAAAGCGTGGCTCTGTGCTTTGTTGGGGTCCAGGCGCTACCATAATAAAAGTGATTACAGCTGGGTAAAGAATTGAATTCAATTTTTGCAAAACATTTCTAACAAGTCTGAAAATTTAACTTTTTAGAAAACAATGTTTTCAGTGAAACATTAAAAATGAAACTTTTTTCAAAAGACATTTTTCTTCCCTACTCCCCCACTTTCTTCCTGGAAAAGGGGGAGGGAAGGAAGTGAGAGAAAATTGGAGGGGGGACCTTAAAAAACCCCCACCCAAACAAATAAAAAAAAACTAAACTAAAATTTGTAAAAGGTTCAAAAATTTTCATTGGAAAAAATACAAATTTTACTAAAATGATTTTTTTTCTGTAAAAATGTCATTTTGGTCAAAGAGCCATTTTTTGTCCCTCCTCTCATCCCCCCAACCCAAGAAAAAAACTTCCAAAAAGTTTTTGATTAGCTCTACACATTATAATAACCATTGCAGAGATGGATGCCTCCCATATAGAGGGCACACGGCTTTATCCAGCATTTGTTCACCTTCAAATACAAGGAAAGAAATCAGTGAAAACAGAGACTGTAGAGTTAGGGTAGAATTTTCAAAAGTATCTAAATAACGTCAGAGCCTAAGTGCTATTTTCAGAGGTGACATTAGTCCCCTGTGAGCCTAGATCTCATTCAATGTCTCCAACGTGCCCGAGTCACTTTGGAAAGGGCGACTTAGGCTCTGAGATCTTTTAGGTGCTTTTGAACTGTTACTTTTAGCTAATACATCATCCCCCTTCCCATCACTAGCACATCTTCCCTTTTAGCCACTTGTGATGAGGATACAGGCTTGGTGGTGGTAGCCGTGTGTAACAGCATGTTTTATTATTGCTTATCGAGCTTTTAATGGAAATACTGCTCAAGCAGCAGTTCAGCATAAGCAAGAAGACCAAGGGGACTGACTGTTCTTTGGAAGCTGTGGAATGCTGTGTTATAAACATTTAGAATTTACAATGTTTTGTAGCTATTACCTTTTCCCTTTACAACTGCAGTCAGTGTAGCAACAAACAGCAGTGACTTTCAGATCTCATTGCTGAATAAATCGTCCCAAGTCCTCTGCTGGAATGATGGGAGAATGTTCTAGTGAAGAGAGCGGGAGAGTGCAAGTTTCTAATCCCTCCTCACTATAAGCCTCCCTTTGTGGCCTGGGGCAAGTCCTGTAGCCTGCTGGTGCTTGGTTTCCCCGAGACAGCTTTGAAAATATTATTATTTAATCATAAATTGGTATGGTTAGCAGGTACTGGTTAGCAGGTGTTTTCCTGTGTCTCAGTGGGAGAGCCTTGATATTCTCTCTCTGCTCTGAAGAATGGGCATAGTTGTAATAAGGCAAAACTCACATTTGAGTCAGTGCCCTGCTCTCAGGAACCGTGAGTGGGAGAGGGAGAATTGAAAGGTGAGCCAGGCAGGAGCCTCTAAGTTCCTTGGTACAAAGTCTGGCGGCATTGTCTTGTTATCTGCAAATAGGCAAGAGGAGAAATGCGTGTGAAATGACAAACCGTACAATGATGTGATGGATTTGCCTCAAGGACTTTGGGGCAGACATGAGGGGAACATTTTTTTTCCAGATGATGTGAGGAAGGCTCCTGGCTGAAATGGCTGTTCTAACAACTCCTCTGCCTGGAATTTTATTAACACTGTTTTTCATTTTTATTACTTTGATGCCATAAAATGTTATGAAAAAGGTTCAACTAGCTCTGTTAACCTCCAGGGAGGAATCTTTGGGGTTTGCACTCTCCTGCTACTGAGGCCAGATCAGCTGTGAAGCACCCTACTGGGTATAGTTGGAAAAGCCTAAACATCTCTGTGCTTTCTGCTTTGCTTTTTCTTGTGCAATATATTGTTCTTTTTGCAAAGAAAGCAACAGGATAAATAGTTACATTAAAAGTGACTTGCAGAGGAGAATAGCAGTGGGATTGTGTCCTTTCCTTCTCTCTAGGATTAACAAAGAAGGGTTGAAAGGTTCTTTTCAACCTTTAAATATAAATAATATTAAATATTGTGTTCCCTGTTTTTTCTGGGGGCCTCCATGGGGAACTTGAGAATTAGAGCTTTCTCAGCCGTTAACTGGAGGGGCTGAATCATTAATGAAAAGATCTTTTCTCCCAACTCTTCATCAGGCATTTGAGTTAAAAATGTTCAACAAATACAAACAAAAAACCTCCAGAGTTTTAAACAATCTGATTAAAAATCTCTTCCCTGCCAGTTACTCAGGTTTCACTTTGTTATGATCCTATTATGTCATGATCCTATTAATTCTCCGTAGAAATTATCTGTAAAGCCTTCCAGGTAAACAAGATCTGAATGTCTATTAATCTGATTAATAACCCCTCCCCCCAAAAAGTTGTATCACATATATCATAAAGATGCAAAAATGGTACAAACCCATATCTTTCCTTTTGAAGCTACCTTTATTGTAACAGTAGGATCTATTTTAAACTCACAAGACAAAGGAAAGTGAGTTTTTAAATTCCATCTCAAGATATATTCAGACTTTGGCAGAATTTGCATGCTGTACATTACAATGGCACAATAGGGCAACATTGAATTTCAGACTTCTAATGCAGTGCTGTGTGGTTTGCAATGATCTTTTATTGTTTTTCCCTGCTTAATAAAAGTTAAATATACAAATTTGAAATTAACATGCTGTTGTCTTGGCAAACAATGAAGCACGTTCTTAATCATCACTTTGGCCTGTATGGCACCTTGCTATAACAAAAAATCCTTTGCTTCACTATCATTGATGTCTGGATGGCTCTGGGAATATTGTTGGCTAGTGAACTGCTGGAGGGACAGTATGGGGAGCACAAACCATTGGGCTGAATTCTCCCCTGCGTCCGCACTTCAGTCGGCACAGGGGATGGGGTCTGTCAAGACAGCCAGTTACATCCAATGCTGCATCCACCCAGCCCAGTGTCAGTTATGGCACCACCGGGGCAGCTCTAATGTATGCCACTGGTTGCCCCGAATGATCTTATGTGAGTGGAGGGTTAGCAGTGGAGCGCTGCTCTGCCTTGCCCACTCCCTCCCCTGTGCATGGGGTGGGGCATCTGGCACAGAAGATGGCTGTGCTGGGCTGTGCCCTTTGCCCCGGGAATTCTCTGCTGGGAAGCAGTAGCCATAAAAATCTTTGCACTGTCCCTTTAAAGTGTTCTTATCATCATGAAAATGACTGTAGCTGTAATTATAATGATCTCATAATGTTTTGTGTAATTTCCTGTTGCTATGTATTCCTTGCAACCAACAGTAAAACACACATGAAAAGAGAGTCATTTAAAAGGACAGCGTCAACATGAAAACAAAATCCTGACTGAAAAGCCTGGGCCTCCTAAATTTACAAGTTATCCTGAAGATTATTATCACTCAAAGGTTGGCCAAAAAGAAATGTGTTCTCTCTTTTCAGTGTGTGAACATTGTCCATTTGACAACACGGTGGGTAAAGGAAGCTTCATACTCCCCTGGGATAGGAAGGTAGGGAGACCCCAATCCCGTCTCACTTCCTAACATGAGTCCTCGTGTTGGCATTAGTGGGGCTTCTCATGGGAGTAATGCAATGCACATGCAAGATCAAAGCCTGTCTGTGCCGCCTTGGTGAAAAGACCCCTCCAGAAAATCAACAGCTGAACAGAAACCCCTTTGTGAAAAAGTAAGAGGGTTTTTTAAAAACTTCCTACACGCTGTTAATAGGAGCCTCTGCCAGGAACTGGGTTTTAAAAAATTAGTTCTAAAAGAAGTCGCACTAACAGTGTCCCTTTAATCTCTCTGTGCTTATGTTTACGTGTGTGAACTGGGTAGTCAGACTGGTCTCCCAGCAATAGGGCATGGCACTCACAGCCTGCATGAAAGCACTGCACAAGGAAGGGGGAGTTTTACTCTTCTGGGACATCCCTGAATCCCACAGGAGCCCGTGCTTGAGTCAGAGATGTGAGCTGCTGATCGCTTGGCTGTGACCTTCTAGCGGCACCTCAGCATCATGATGAGTTTTCTAATTATGGCTAGAGATTGCCAGCAGAGCACGCGGCCTTGGAGCGGCTGCAGCCATTGAAATGCCTCAGTTAATGCGGTGAGTGTCTATTAAACAGAGTTTTATTTAATCAAAATATGCCTTGATCTCATCAAAACCAAGAGGAGCCATGGCTGGGTGGGCGGTTTGTTCCTTCAGTCACACTTGGACATGAAGAAACTGCAGTGTCCTGTCCATCTGCTTCATCCTGACGTCTTCCCGCCTCCTTGGGAGGAGCTGTGGCTGTGTCAGGGTCACAGCCTATGGCAGCACTTCCCTGGAGACAGCAGCATGAGTGCTGTCAAACACTCTGCTCCATGTCAGCACAACTGGTTAAACTGCCCCCTTTCCTGGGTCCCCGGAAGGTTGTTCCCTTTCAGAGGGGGTTCGCTGGAGAGCTGTGCGAATGCAGGTGTGTTGTCTCTTGCTCTGTGCACAGCATACTTAATGTGAAGGACTCGCACATGCACAGTGGAGTCCTAATGCTCATATTTTACTAACAATATGCAACACATGTGCTCTAGGTACAGGGCTTCTGGAACACAGAGCACAGTGAGGGCAATGAGAAGGCTCACAAACTATTTAAAGTGATACTACTCAATTCCTATACACTACAAAATTTATAAACTACCTGCTTCAGGGGGAATCAAATCAAATCTGACTGGAGCACTCGGCCACATCACACCTCCTCTTTCCCCTCCCTTCTTGTATCTAGTGTCATGGGCAGCGGGTGAAGCCCCCTGTCGGGAGGCTAGCTCCCCAGCTCCACCCCGTCTGCCTGAGGCCCCATCCCTCCTGTGGCCAGAGGAGCCCCAGCCGGTCCAGCCCAGCCATGCTGGCTAGCCACCCAGGACTGCTGACCCGACTCCCTGGCTGTCCCAGCCCCTGGCTGCCAGCCTGAGTTCCAGGCCACCAGCTGGAGCTGAGCCTCCGTCAGCTTCAGGGGAGAGGAGAAACGAGGGTGGGGCCTCGGGTGGAGCGTGGGTGGGGCCACGGCCTGGGTTAGGGAAAGTTTAGCCTTCCCTGGCCTTTGGTACCCGTCACCCATTTCTAGTGTCCTAGTTAGATCCAGCATGTCTAGTCTGGGCAGCCCCAAGTCCCATTATATCTCCCTCCCCTTGACAGGCCTTTATGGGTTGCTCTTTATTTCATAGAGCAAGTTTTTAAAAATCACTTTTTGCTAAGACTGCAGTGAAAAGCCCAAGACCTTGTGCCTGCCCAAACCGAACGGGATGACCCCAATCCCAGCTCACCTTCCACATGGCCCCTCCCACCCGCCACATCTCACTCACCTGGACAGAGTCCCCCTTGGCACCTTTGAACCTCTCCCTCTGCGAGGAAGGATCTTCCAGCGCATTTCAATTAGACACTAAAACGCTCCCCCATTTGGGCTGCCGTAGCTTGACAGCTCTTGGTCAGCAAGAACAAACCAAAATAGAAACTGCGTGGACTACCAGCCCAGGAGCAGAAAGCTGCTTCCGCAGTCCAGAGGTGGTTCTCTTTCCTTCTGCCGCTAACCTGGTCACCTGGTCATCATTCCCACTCTCTGCCCTGCAGTGTAGCCATGCTGGACATCAAAGTGCCACATTACTTAGTGCTTGTCTACCCAGGGAAACTTACTGGCATAATCCTACTGCCACACACATCTATACAGTGCTTTGAAAAGGTACTCTTACTGTGGGATAAGTGTGTCCACATGGGGAGTTATATCAGTACAACTCTAGCAGTATCATTATACTGGTAAATTTCCCCATGTACACCAGTCAATAGAGTGTGAGCTCTTATGGCAGACCACCATTTTGTTCTGTGTTTGTACAGTTGTGACGTTCCCCTCTGGTGTTATCTGGACCGGTGATTTGCTAGGTCATTCCAATCCTTGACTCTGGGAGCCAGCCTTACCCTGCTTTGCTGTGAGAACCCCCACTCTTGGGCTGTATACACACAGCCTCTAGCATGTAAGCTGCTCCTTGGATTGTGCAACCGAATGACACTAGCCAATATCTCTGGCCCCAGACACAACCCAGGAACTTCCGTCTTGCTGTGTCCAGTTATGCCCGCTGGACGCTGAAAGCTTATATGAGTCCGTCAATTTAACAAAGAAATTGATATGTACCAGCCTTGTTATCCCAAGGGGAGTCTCTGTCACACTTCAAACCAAGCACACTGCTTCAGGTAGAATAAACTAACAATTTATTTACTACAAAGATAGATTTTAAGTGATTATAAGTCAAAGCACAACAAGTCAGATTTGATCAAATCAAATAAAAGCAAAACTCATTCTAAGCTGATCTTAACACTTTCAGTGCCCTTACAAACTTAGATGCTTCTCACCACAGGCTGTCTGGTTGCCCTTCAGCCAGGCTCTCCCCTTTGATCAGCGCTTCAGTCTCTTGGTAGTGATGTCTGTAGATGGAGGTGGAAGAGAGAGGAAGAGCCTGGCAAACATCTCTCCCTTTTATCATGTTCTTTCTTCCCTCTTGGCTTTGCCCTCCCCCCCTTCAGAGTCAGGTGAGCATTACCTCATCATAGTCCCAAACTGACAAAAGGAAGGGGGGTTACTCACTGGAGAGTCCAAAGGATCCTTTGTTGCTGCCTAGGCCAGTGTCCTTTGTTCCTGTGAGGCTTAGGCTGGGTTTGTCCCATACATGCCCTGATGAGGTGTGAACTGCCCCTCTGCTCTTGGAGAGTTTTTGCCTGGGCTTGTTTTAAGCCATGAGGACACATTTTCAGCCTCATAACTATATACATGAAATTACAACCTATAACATTACTATATTATTATAAGGATGAACATTGGGGTGTAGGGTGTTCTCCCGAGGTACAGAGCATCACACCTCCCCGCTTAGTTTACTGCAAGAGGGTTAGTCACTGACTAGCTTGAAGGCAGTTTGTGTTATAGTTCTCTTGGCATCCAGCACCAGCCATCATAGGCATGTCTACACTACGATATTAGGTCGATTTTATAGAAGTCGATCTTTAGTAACCGATTTTATACAGTCGATCGTGTGTGTCCCCACTAAGTCACATTAGGTCGGCGGAGTGCGTCCTCAATACCATGGCTAGCATCGACTCATGGAGTGGTGCACTGTGGGTAGCTATTCCACAGTCCCCGCTGCCCATTGGACTTCTGGGTTAAGCTCCCAATGCCTGATGGGGCAAAAACATTGTCGCGGGTGGTTTTGGGTACGTCGTCAGTCTCCTCCCTCCCTCCTTGAAAGCAATGGCAAACAATCATTTCGCGCCTTTTTTCCTGGGTTATCTATGCAGATGCCATAGCACGGCAAGCATGGAGCCTGCTCAGCTGCACACTGCTTTTGTGAGCATTGTAAACACCTTGCGCATTATCCTGCAGTATGTGCAGAGCCTAGCTAGGAGCCGCCAGCATGAGGAAGATTGTGAGGAGGACATGAACACAGACGTTCCTGAAAGCACGGGCTGTGGCAATTGTGATATCATGGCGGCAGTGGGGCTGGTTGATACAATGGAACGCCGATTCTGGGCCCGGCAAACAAGCACAGACTGGTATGCAGGTACATAGTGTTGCAGGTATGGGATGATTCCCAGTGGCTGCAAAACTTTCGCATGTGTAAGGCCACTTTCATGGAACTTTGTGAGTCGCTTTCCCCCACCCTGAAGCACCGGAATACCAAGATGAGACCTGCCCTGACAGTTGAGAAGCGAGTGGCGATAGCCCTGTGGAAGCTTGCAACACCTGACTGCTACCGGTCAGTCGGGAATCAGTTTGGAGTGGGCAAATCTACTGGGGAGGCTGCTGTGATCCAAGTAGCCTGGGCAATCAACACCCTCCTGCTAAGAAGGGTAGTGACTCTGGGAAATGTGCAGCTCATAGTGGATGGCTTTACTGCAATGGGATTCCCTAACTGTGATGGGGCGATAGACGGAACCCATATCCCGATCTTGGCACCGGAGCACCTTGCCAAAGAGTACATAAACCGCAAGGAGTACTTCTCAATGGTATTGCAAGCACTGGTGGATCACAAGGGCAGTTTCACCGACATCAACATGGGATGGTCAGGAAAGGTGCTTGACGCTCGCATCTTTCGGAACTCCGGGCTGTTCGGAAAGCTGCAAGAAGGAACTTTCTTCCCAGACCAGAAAATTACTGTTGGGGATGTTGAAATGCCTATAGTTATCCTTGGGGACCCAGCCTACCCCTTGATCCCATGGCTCATGAAGCCCTACACAGGCAGCCTGGACAGCAGTAAGGAGCAGTTCAACTATAGGCTGTGTTACCAGATCTGCCCGTTACTTTGGGGTACGCTCATTTATTAGGGTTACTCTTCTGGGGGGAGGGGTGGTTCTGTAATTATATCAATGTACCGCTTGTGTCACGTGTGTTTTCATATGGAGCTCTACTTCTCCCTTCTGCAAGTCCCCTCCCAATGGAACTATCCTGCAGGACCTAGGTTCCCTAGGGCTGGGTTCCTCCAGCCCCAGAACCGGATGAACACACACACACACACATACATTAACAGAGCAAGTCTGAGCGGACCGGGTCAATCAGAATTTCAAGCTGACCCCTTATATGTCCCTGGACTCAATTGGGTGGATGAAGCAGCACTTTCAAGCTGCCCCCCATTATGTGCCCCTGGGCTCCATGGACTGAGTCAAGCAGCACTTTCAAGCTGTTACCCTTATGTGTCCCAGATTCAGCACGTCCCTATCCCCATTCTCACATCACAATTGAACTGGTAGTAACCTACTTGATGAGCAAACCCCACAGTATTTTGGGCACTGCAGGGATCTTTAGCTTAGGTAAAAGAAGCGTTGCTGTAGAGTAAATGGGGGAAGCTAAAAACACAAAACAGTAAAGTTCAGCAAGAGAGAGAGGAGCAACCAGCTTAACCATACAAGTTATTTATTGAATAATAGCGATAACTACACAAGGAGAGCCTAAACCAACATAACATACATTATTAAAGATTAATACCTAAGGTAGAAAGGAAAACAGAGAGAAAGAGGGGGATCTCACCCACTCCATGAAGCTTGAACTGGTCGGAGTTCCCAGGTGATGGTGGTAGCTCAGGGTCTGGTGCTTTTCCTGTGTACCTGGCTAGTGCATCGGAGTTGAAAGTGCTGTCCAGAGCAGTCACATTGGAGCACTCTGGGATAGCTCCCGGAGGCCAATACCATTGAATTGCACAGCGCTGTGTCTCCACTACCCCAAATTAGACCCAGGAAGGTCGATTTTAGCGCTACTCCCCTCGTCAGGGAGGAGTACAGTGGTCGATCTTAAGGTCCCTTTAGGTCGGTGGAACGGGGTTGGTTGTGTTGACGCATTCATTATAAAATCGACCTAATGCGGCTAAATTCGACCTAACCTCGTAGAGTAGACCAGGCCTCAGTTTCCCCATTCCCACACAGCAAACCAGATTTGTTATGGTTTCTCTGCTGTGATCAGCTTTTAAAATCTGTTTACAGGTATTAACTGAGAACTAGTGTTACCATAAGGTTTAACATCAGTAACAAAATTCTTATCCCAAAACGTAACATTAATACCAATTTTTTTTAATCACAGATGGGTGTTTACAAGTATCTTTATGATACTTCAGACAGTCTGGTTTGAGGTTGGTTTGTTCATTACCCATGGTGTCCTTTGACTCTCTCCCATGTAATCAGTCACTGGCTTTTCTTTGCCTCCAGTGTTCCCCTCTGCGTGGGTTCTTATTTTAATCATGTTTCTGGGATTTTGGTATCTCAGGGTCTGGCAAGATAAGAGCCCAGGGGGATCCTACACATTGGCTAGCCCTTTGGGGAGCGGTCTCCGAACCCCAGGAGTGTACATATACAGAAAATCCAGCTCCCTTTTTGAGATTACCAGGTGTTTCCCCCTCCCAGCATCGAGTCCTTCCTTGCCCCCGTTTCCTAGAGGACTATGATCTGTGCTCTGTGGGTTAGATGTGTTCACCCTTTGATAAGATGCACCTTTTCCCAGCAGCTTTCCCATAACTGCTCTCAGTGTCTCACCAGCCTGGGGGAGAACATACCCTTCTCTGTCAGTTGGGTTATTTGTCTTCTGGCACACTACCACCTGGCAATTTCCTGGTCCCAACTCCTCTGTTATCACAGGCATTGGAGCTGTATCTTGATTTAAAGAGACACAGTTACTTTCCATAAACTTTTCAGCCATAAGGACACATTTTCAGCCTCATAACCATATACATGAAATTACAACCTATAACAATACTATAACAACAATTACTATAACATTACTATAATAACAATGCTCAGTGCATCATGAGCCTTCCGAAGACACCCGACATGACAAACTGTGCATTAGATACCACACAATCATATTATAAGGATGAACATGGGGGTGTAGGGTGTTTTCCTGAGGTACAGAGCATCACAACAGTGCCTGGAACAGATTGGTGCCTCTAAGCCAGCGGTTCTCAAACTGTGGTTCAGGACCCCAAAGCTGGTCGCAACCCTCCAGCATGTGTCACTCAGATTGAAGTCCCGCCTGATCACACAGCTATTTTTCCTACATGTTATACATAGGTTTGTAAGGAGATGGTCATTCTGTTCCTATGTGTGATATGGTGGTCTGTAGCAGACACCAACTAATACCCTGCATTGTGCTCTATCTGTTAGGACATTGCTCCATAAGCATTCCAGATCATTTTCTTCCGAGTTATCAGTGACTCAAAAACGGGTAATGCCATTTTTGACAGAGTGCCACTCGCCCTCCCCTTTTGCCCACTCAATCCTTCATGTCTAGGTTATAGCCATTGATTTTAACATTCCAGTTGTGTGAATCATCCCATCAGGTTTCAGTAATACCAAGTAGAACAAATTTATGCTCATAAACGAGCAATTCCAGCTCCTTGTGTTTGTTACCCAGGCTCCTAGCACTGGTGTGTAGGCAAATCAAGAATTCCTTCTCTTCACGTCCTTTGGTTCCTTGATTAATTTTGTTCTCAACATCTCGATTTTGTGCTGGGTGCTTATATTGTCCCTCTTTTTACTCTCCCCTTTTGCTATTTTTCTATTAGTTTAGCGCCCTCCCGACTCCTCTGACCAGTAAACCTAGACCATCCCTGACAGGTGTTTGGCCACCTCCAATGATGGGGATTCCGCATTCTCCCTTCAAAGCCTATTCCATAATTTAAATACCCGTGTAGTTAGAAAGTTTTCCTAATATCTGACCTACATATCCTTTGCTGCAGATTAAGCCCATTACTTCTTGTCCAACTTTCAGTGGACATGGAGAACAATTGATCACCGTCCTTTAATATCTTTGAAGGTTGTTGTCAGATCCCCCCTCCATCTCCTTTTCTCAGGAATAAACATGCCCAGTTTTTTAACCTTTCCTCACAGGTCAGGTTTTCTAAACCTCTTATCATTTTTGTAGCTCGGCCCCAGAACTGCACACAGTACTCCAGCTGAAGCCTCACCAGTGCCAATAGAGTCCTAGAATGTAATAACAATTGTGGTTGTGCCTAGAGACATTCTAATTATTAAAATATAATAATTATTATTAAGTGAGTGGGGCTGATCCTCACAGCCTGGTTTGTGTGCTCTCCCCAGTCAGACAGAAAGGATAGTCTTGTGCGTCAGAAAGGAATCGGGAGCCCTGAATTCTATTCACTTCCCTCATCTTTGAGCAAGTCACTGATGTGCTCGGTGCCTCAATTTGTTCATCTGTAAAAGGAGGCGAATATTCCCGGCCTCACAGAAGTGCTGAGGTTTGATCACGTCTATGGAGCACTGTGAGAGTCTTGGATGGAAGGCTTTAGAGGAATACAGAGAATTATTATTGGTGCCTTAATGCTCAGCAACGCCTGCTCTCCTAGGTGGAGTGTGCATGACTGAGGTGAGTTGCATTGTCCATATCCTTGGAACTGACGCTGCTGGTTCCTGGAGGGGACACTGAGTGATATGTGCTCGTTACATGGAGGTAATTTGGAGAAGCTGGGTTGCTGATGGAAGGGAAATGACTTGCCTTCCCCTATTAGTATTTTTGTTTGCAACTGTAAGTCTTTTGTTCCTTCCAGTGCTGGAAAAGGAGAGTTGTGTTAAGCTGTCATTCTGCTGACAGACCAGCCAGAAACATTCATGAGAAGTGGGCCTGTGAATGCGTTGAGATGTGGTGCCATTTCAGTCCCTATATTTCTGCCATAGGCAGTGAGTTCTGGGGAGCAGGTGGGTGTGCAGTCTGGTAATTAGCAGAGCAGCATCTTTGAAGGCTGCAGGCTTCAGGGGCAGGGAAGAGGCTGGCTGCTGCAGAGAGGCCTTAGGACTTTGACTGAGAAGGGCGAACCATTTTATAGTGGCCTGTGGAGAATTGGCCAAGTCAGGCCAGATCCTGCAAGGTGCTGGGCATGGAGATGTGGGCGCTTGGCTGTGTTTGTGTAGCTGAAGCCTGGGGCAGTGCCACTGCTCTCACACACCTGGCCTGGAGTGCTGGACATCTCTCTCCTGCTGTGTTCCCGGCTAGCCTGCCGCAGTTCGGGTCTCAGGTGACTGCTCGTTTCCCTTCTCCCTGCTGGTTGGGAAGGAGGTGGGGAGACGCCTGCCTGCTGAAGTGACAAAAGCCAAGTGATTGAGTTCTGTGAGAGTCTAGTGCTGCTAGGGTGACCAGACAGCAAGTGTGAAAAATCGGGACAGGGGGTGGGGGGTATTAGGAGCCTATATAAGAAAAAGACCCAAAAATCAGGACTGTCCCTATAAAATCGGGACATCTGGTCACCCTAATTGCTGAGCACCAGACAGGCAGTGCCTGCAGTGCACTTGGGAACAGCCCGACTAACCCTAGCACATCTGACAGCAAGGCTCAGCCCACTCAGTGGCTGGGTGGAAGCCTTGGCACAGGCATGCGGGAAGCCCAGGTTCATTTCTGGTCCCATGGGTCTCGCTCTGAGGCTGGCAGAGGCTCCGCGGAGAAGGGAGCTCCTGGCCTGCTCTGCAGTGTGACCCCTCTGATCTCCTTCCCTAGGTGAGGGGAGGAGTGCTGCAGGGGCTGGATGCTCAAGCCCAGTGGGAGGCAGGTACAGATTGAGTCCTGTCCAGTGACCAGGGTGGGGCGGGGCGGGGGCAGATTCACTCAGTGTCTCCAATGCATCCATCTTTCTTCTCTCTTTTCTCCCTCTAGAAACAAAGGAGGAGCTCGAAGAATTAATGTCTGACATCAAGAAGACAGCAAACAAAGTGCGCTCCAAGTTAAAGAGTGAGTATTAGTCTGCAACGACATAAGGGAACCGGCCCCTGGCTGCTGATCATCTGTCCCTCAGCTGCCTGAAGGGTCCCTGCTGGACTCAACACCTGCTCCCAGGACTGCACCAGCACTGCTGCAGCTGTATGCAGGCCCCACACAGAGTGGGTGAGCCTGCAGACTTGGTTAGCTCTGCTGTTGCCCCTCGGGTCACTGCTCACTGGCTTTCAGGAGACATGGGAGATGGGCTTCTGGTGACTGTGTGTGAGGCTTGTATGTTACACTCTCCGGAGTTTTGTTCCATGTTCTCTCTCCGTGCTGCGTCACTGCTGTCTGACAGCCCCAGCGGCTCCCAATTGTCTTCTACAAACCAGAGACCAGCCCATGATTTGGAGTGTTTGAATTTTCCTCTCTGTGCATCTGTATGGTCAAGACTCAGAGGTAGGCGTCTCTAGAGCTTGGTTTGGCTGCAAAGAGCCAGCTCTACTCTTGAGCCATATGGCAAGGGCTCTTGGATCCTCTCCCACAGAGTGTGCCAGGCACAGTACCCCGTTCCCATGTCTCCTGAGCAGTGACTGCGGTTTATTGACACTAATTTCACTGAACTGTGCTCACGGCCCTGTGTGTTCTGTGATTCCACGGGTGCACAATGTGCCACAGGATTCACTTGGGGCCACACAATTGTGTCCAAAATCTCAGCTTTCACTTTTTACCAAAATACGTGTCTAGCCTTTCAGTTATGAAGATAACCTCAAAAATGTGACCTGGGCTGGGTCTGCAAAGAGCCCAAAACAATGGCCCTGAGAGATGTGAACTCCTCCAGTCATCTCACTCTGGGCCCCATGGACTCTGTGATCATGTGTCTGTGGAATATGGAATTTTCCCAGGGACCACAGAAATCAGTATTTTGTGTCAGAAAGAATATTTCCAGCTGTGAGCCATAGCGGTGTGAGTGTGGGAGGATGGGCGTGAAAAGCATTTCATGGATGTGCAATGAATTAACTTGGTTGTAGAATTTCAGGGTGCTTGCCACAGTTTGGTCCCATTGTGCTGTGGTGTACACAGGGCCCTGCCTGGGTTTGGCCCTATTCCTCCATGCATTGGCAAACTGGACTAATGTAGGAAGGGCCAGAGAAATTAGAGTAGGAAAAGCCATAGTAGGTTGCCCAGTGCATCCCCAGCCAATGCAAACTGGGCCCCTACAGTATTTTCACTAGTGTCTTCTCCGGTCTAATAGGAAATATCCCAAGCATGGGTCTCCCTCCCCTCCTGGTGAGAGATGGCTCCGCAGTCTGACAGCTTAGTGAGCTATTTAGCTGAGACTTGTATGTGAGTCCTGGTTGTGCCCCATTGAATCACACTGAGCAATTGCTCGCTGGTCTTGGTGGTTGCACCTTTCTCAGATTACCCTCTGTCAACCATTAGCCATCTTTAGCTTTTCATCTCCCCTCGTAAATACTCTCTCTAGTCCTCTAACCCGCTTTTGCAGCCTGAGGACAGGCCCGGGGTTAACAACGGCCCAGGCAGAGGCAGAATGACAACCAGCTGGGCTGGAGCATAGCTCCATTGTATAGACTCAAAAATGGGTAACAAAAATGATTAGGGGGCTGGAGCACATGATTTATGAGGAGAGGCTGAGGGAACTGGGATTGTTTAGTCTGCAGAAGAGAAGAATGAGGGGGATTTGATAGCTGCTTTCAACTACCTGAAGGGGGGTTCCAAAGAGGATGGATCTAGACTGTTCTCAGTGGTACCAGATAACAGAACAAGGAGTAATGGTCTCAAGTTGCAATGGGGGAGGTTTAGGTTGGATATTAGGAAAAACTTTTTCACTAGGAGGGTGGTGAAGCACTGGAATGGGTTACCTAGGGAGGTGGTGGAATCTCCTTCCTTAGAGGTTTTTAAGGCCAGGCTTGACAAAGCCCTGGCTGGGATGATTTAGTTGAGAATTGGTCCTGCTTTGAGCAGGGGGTTGGACTAGATGCAGGGCCGGTGCAACCCATTAGGCGACCTAGGCGGTCGCCTAGGGCACTAGCATTTGGGGGGCGGCATTTCGGGTCCTTCAGCAGCAACCGCGGCAGCCGGATCTTCGGCCACCCCGGTCGTCGTCGGCATTTCGGCGGAGGGAGCTGGGGCAGGGGGGTGCGGGGAGGGCAGCCTGCAGCAAGTAAGGGGGGAGGCAGCACGCAGGGGAACCACTCCCCGCCCCAGCTCACCTCTGCTCTGCCTCCTCCCCTGAGCACGCCGCCCCGCTCTGCTTCTGTCCCTCCCAGGCTTGCGGTGCCAAACAGCTGATTGGCGCCGCAAGCCTGGGAGGCGGGAGAAGTGGAGTGGCGACGGCGTGCTTGGGGAGGAGGCGGAGCAGAGGTGAGCTGGGGCGGGTAGCTGCCGCACGGCTCCCCGGGCTGGGGGGAGCTGCCGTGGGGGGGGGCGCCTCAGGGCGGATGGGGGGGGGCGGAGAGCTGCCACAGGGCTGGGGGGGGGGGCGCAAGGTGGAAGTTTCGCCTACGGCGTGAAACATCCTTGCACCCCCTGACTAGGTGACCTCCTGAGGTCCTTTCCAACCCTGATATTCTATGATTCTATGATTCTATGACTCTCGGAGCACAGGGGCTGAAAGGGAACCTCTCCCACAGAGCCAAGAGGCAAGGGTTTGAGCTGAGGGGCCTGGGGAGTGGCTGGGCTGGGAATACCAGGTATGTGTGTTGGGCCCATGGTTGTCACTGATGCTGGCTGGAACAGGGCTACAGCAAGCCCAAGGGAGCGTGGTTTGCCAGGGGCTCTGTCATCTTCTCTGGGAGCAGAACAAAGGCTTGGTGGCATTTCTTAACAGGCCTGTGAGGGACATACCTGCCGGAGGGGCCTTCCCTGGGGCCCCAGCACTGGATGCAGCTTTCCGAGGGTGGAGAGGAATTATCTCTGCTTTATGACATGAGGCCTCTTTAAAATATGCAGGTGGAGCTGGCACATCCCTGCCAAGGTAATAGGGGAAACAAGTTGGCGTGTTGAGGCAAAGAGGTGCCATCCTCTGTGTGTGCAATGGCAGGGTGCAAGGTTCCTGAACAGAAGTTCTTCTTCGAATGCGGTCCCTGTGGGTGCTCCACTCCAGGTGACGGTGCGTCCCGGCGCCATTGATCAGAGATCTTCGGTAGCAGTGCCTGGTCGGGACGCACGCGCTCAGCTGCTGTCTCGCGGCAGTGTTAGGTTCTGCCTGAGCGCGCACGTCCTGCACCCCCCTCAGTTCCTTCTCAATCGTCCTCGGCTGAAGACGGGACTCGGGGCAGTGCTCATCTCTTCCCTGGTTACTGTAGGAAATAAGTAGAGAAAAATGGAAATAGTTAGCTAGCCATTTCCCAGTTCTCCCTTTCCTTTAGCATAGTTTGTTAGTTTAAAAAAAAAATAATAACAACATTTTTTTCCCCTCAAGTTAGTCTCTCGTTGAGACTTCCCCGGCCGCTCATACTTTCATTATGGTGGGGTTGCCAGGCTTTAAGAAATGTGGTTCCTGCAAGGAGTCTATGCTGCGGTCTGATGGGAACTCACTCTGCGTCAAATGCCTCGGCAAGACACACGTCCCTGCGAAGTGTCTTCACTGTACCAACTTAAAAACTAGAGCTCGCCATGACAGAGACTTGTGGCTAAAAATGCTCCTCATGGAGAAAGCTCTGCAGCCGCCTATGGAGAACGGCAATAAACCCTCTCCCTCACACTCCCCTGCCAAGTCAGAACCGACCGGGAGCGCGGCTTCGCCCTCTCACGCGAAGAGGCAGGAAGCCCTAATGTCTCCTCTCAGAGACACTCAAAAGGGTAAAGAATCTCCCGCAAGGTCTTTACCCTTGGCGCTGACAGCGCCGAGAGCAGGCAACTCTGATCGCCCCAGCACCTCAGCGGCAAATCACGCGGGGCTCAAAAGCAGGGACCCAACTTCCCGCAGCGGGAAGCTCTCCTCGGCACCGGTCCCACCAGCACCGACGATGGACCCGGTGCCAGCCGCGTGTTCTGCCCTGGTGCTGACAAGAACGTCGGTATTGAGCCTGCCCACCACCCCCGGAGCAGATTCAGACCCCCTGCGGGGCTCTCACAAACGTCTCGCGGCTCCTACTAAAGCCAATCAAAAATCACTCCGGGCTGCCGCTCACACTCCACGCTCCACAGCACACCAGCCTAGGGAGCAGCAACAATTTCTGCACTAGCAGGATATCTCTGTGGCCCCTGAGCCTGACTCTCCGCTCCTAGACACGGAGCCCTCACTGTTTGAACAGCAGCTCTCGCCACCTGACCTGGCAACTTTCACTGACAGCGAGAACGACATACAGCAGCTGGCAGAGTTCTCCCCGCCTGAGTCTCCCCCTCCACCGGAGCCATACATATCCCAAGACACGGCGCATCATAAGAACTAGCCTCAGTTTCCCTACTTTGTCCCCCAGTGGCCGGGACCCAACTTTTCCTACCCAGTGCCCTGGCCTCAGTGGTACCCGTGGTCGGCTCCTGCCAGCGCTCCTCCTTGCGCCCCTTGTACCAGACCGCAAACTCGTCCTACGCCTATATCCCCAGCTCCATCAACATCTAGAGCTCCTGAACCCCCTCTTGAAGAGGTGGGCTATGAACCCTTCCCGGATTTACCGGCTCCCGCCTCGCCATCAGCCGCAGAGGACGCCCTCATGCCTCCACCTCCACAAAACGTGGACGACTTTAAGCAATTCCAGGAACTTTTCAAGAGAGTGGCACTCAGCCAGGACATCCCTTTGGAGGAAGTCCAGGAGACACAACATAGACTCCTCAAAATCCTCCAACCCTCTGCACCCTCAAAGATTGCACTACCCATAAACGACGCCCTCCTAGAACCAGCTGATACTCTCTGGCAGACCCCTGCCTCCATCCCACCAACATGCAAGAAAGCTGAATGTAAATACTACGTGCCTGTGAAGGATGTCGATTTCTTATTTTCCCACCCACAACCCAATTCTCTTGTGGTGGATGCAGCGATGCACAGAACAAAGCAGCCACACTACCAGCCCACTCCGCAAGACAAGGACCTCAAACGCCTTGACCTTCTGGGCTGCAAGGTTTATACCTCTTCCACCCTACAATTTAGGATTGCAAATTATTCCGCGCTCCTCACAAGCTATGACTATGACAATTACAACAAGCTCTTTGATTTTGCCTCCCATATCCCAGAGGACAGGAAAGCGGACTTCAAGTCAGTCCTCGTCGAAGGTCAGTTGGTGTCTAGGATGGCACTACAAGTGTCCATGGACATGGCAGATACAGCAGCCCGCACCACTGCCACTGCAGTGGTGATGTGCCGGTCTTCCTGGCTGTCTGCATCCGGTATCCCCAAAGATTTGCAGACCAAAGTGGAGGCTCTCCCCTTTGACAAAGATAAACTCTTTTCCAAAAAAACCGATGAAGTCCTTGAAAGAATCCAGGGCCACTTTGCGCACATTGGGCATATACCCATCCATCCCTAGGAGACAGCGGTATCAACCTTATCAGAGGCCCCACGCACAACAATATCACTGACCCCGGTCCAGACCATATGACACTGGGAGAAACCGCAACAGACCTCCTAGGTGCCCGCTAAACCAGGTGCAACCAACTACTTCCCACCCATTGGGAAACAAACAACAATTTTGAGGTGCTGGTCAGGGATCTGCGTGACCACCCCTTGACTCTGCCGCCTATTTGCCCATTTGGCCACCACCTCCAGGCTTTCCACCATGTCTGGCAACAGATCACGCAGGACCGCTAAGTCCTGGAAATAGTTCAGTCAGCTTACTCCATCCCTTTCCTATCTTCCCTGCCCACCCTTGCCCCTTCCCCGTCCCTCTTCAGAGACCCCTCTCACGAGCGTCTCCTCCGTGCAGAGGTGGCTCATCTTCTCCACCTAGGTGCAGTGGAACATGTACCGACGCAACATCCCACTACTTTCTGACCCAAAAGAAAGGTGGGGGATGGAGACCTATATTAGACCTACGCTGACTGAACAAGTTTGTATGTGTTCAAAAATTCAAGATGGTTACACAGAATCATAGAATATCAGGGTTGGAAGGGACCTCAGGAGGTCATCTAGTCCAACCCGCTGCTCAAAGCAGCACCAATCCCCAGACAGATTTTTACCCAAGTTCCCTAAATGGCCCCCTCAAGGATTGAACTCACAACCCTGGGTAGCAGGCCAATACTCAAACCACTGAGCTATCCCTCCCCCCACTGGGCACAATAATACCTGTGCTGGAACAAGGGGACTGGTTTACAGCCCTCGACCTACAAGACGCCTATTTCCATATATCCATTCATCCAGCACACAGACGCTTCCTGCGATTCACACTTGGACAAGACCATTTTCAATACAGAGTACTTCCATTCGGTCTCTCCACAGCACCGAGGGTATTCTCCAAGACCCTACCTGTACTTGTAGCCCACCTCCGCAAACACAGGATTATACTTTTCCCCTACTTAGACGACTGACTTTCAAAGCCAGCTCCTACGACAAGACGTTAAAAGCGACAGACTCTACCATCTCCCTCTTCCACAGTCTAGGCTTGCAAATAAATTTCCAAAAGTCCACCCTCATACCTACACAGCAGATAGAGTTCATTGGAGCTCACTTGGACTCAATTCGAACCAGAGCCTTGCTTCCACACAACAGATTCCTCACTATTACTCATCTCATACGCACAATCTCTGTTCGCCCCAGAATACAGGCACGGACCTGCCTACAGCTTCTTGGTCACATGGCAGCCAACACCTTCGTGGTCAAATACGCCAGGCTGAACATGAGATGCCTTCAGGGTTGGCTCAACTCCAACTACAAACCCAGCAGACACAGTTTCTCCATAACACTGACTCCACCACCAAATGTATTGGCCTCCCTACATTTGTGGACAAAACCAGAGAACCTATGCATGGGTGTTCCCTTCCATCCACACTCCCCAGTACTCATGCTCACCACGGACGCTTCCCCGAAAGGTTGGGGGGCGCACCTAGGCGACCACAAGGTACAGGGCTGCTGATCCCTATCTGCACATCAATCTTCTAGAGCTCAGAGCCGTCAGGTACGCTTGCCTTCACTTTCTTCCCACCATAAAGAACAAGTCCATCCGAGTTCTGACAGACAATATAGCATGTATGTTTTACATCAACAGGTAGGGAGGAGCATGATCTCACTCCCTATGCACAGAAGCCATCTGACTATGGAATTGGTGCATACAACATCACATAGAAATCACCGCTTTCTACCTGCCTGGGTGTCACAACACTATTGCAGACACACTCAGCAGACACTTCTCCGAGGAACACAAATGGGAATTACATCCCACGATATACTCCGACAGCTCTTCTCCCACTGGGGCTCTCCATTGATAGACCTGTTTGCCACTCCTCAGAACCGCAAATGCCATCTATATTGCTCCAAAGTGGGACTCAGGAACGCATCTCTAGGGAATGTGTTCCTCATTCCTTGGAACAGCTCCTTCATGTACGCTTTTCCACCGATTCCACAATACACAGGGTTCTACGCAAGATCACGGAGGACAAGGCCCAGGTCATATTTATTGCCCCAGCTTGGTCCAGACAGACATGGTATCCTTACCTGCTATGCATGTCCATCCGTCCTCCAAGGACTCTCCCCAACAGACCAGATCTCCTCTCCCAGAACTGCAGTTGGCTTCTTCAACTGCAGCTCCGGAAACTCCATCTGACAGCATGGTTCATTCATGGTTTCAATCCCATGAATTAGCCTGCTCGGAAGAGGTCCAATACGTCCTCCTGCACATTAGAAGGGACTCCACTCGTAAGACTTACCTGCAAAAGTGGAAACGCTTCTCCCTCGGTGGTTCCACAGACGCCTGACACCCCAGACTGCAACCCTCCCTCACATCTTAGACCATCTTTACGAACTAAAACAGGACGGGCTTTCGCTCAGTTCTATCAGAGTACACCTCATGGCCCTTACCACCTTCCCTGACACTCTGGATGGCTATTCACTTTTTGCCCACCCTACCATGAAACGCTTCCTCATGGGCCTGCAAAATCTCTACCCTGAGATTCATTCACCAGTAGCCTCCTGGAATCTCAACCTAGTTCTCTGTGGTCTCACGAAACCTCCTTTCGAGCTCCTGGCTACCTCATCCCTGCTCCACATGTCCATGAAAGGGGCTTTCTTGGTTGCCATAACATCAACAAGAAGGGTTGGTGAAATAAGCGCCCTGATGGCCTACACTCCCTACACCATTTTCTCTAAAGGCAAGGTTACGATGCGACCCCACCCCAAATTCCTCCCCAAGGTGGTGTCTCCCTTCCACCTTAACCAGCCAATACACTTGCCTGTTTTCCATCCCAAGCCTCACACGACTCCACAAGAAGCGGCGTTACATACCCTCGATGTCCGACGGGCCCTTGCATTTTATCTTGCCAGAACTAAACCATTTCGTAAATCCCCATGGCTATTTGTTTCTACTACTGAGAGATCAAAGGGTGAGGCTCTCTCTAAGCAAAGACTCTCCAAGTGGATCTTGGACTGCATCAGATCCTGCTACCAGACCCAGAATGTTCAACCACCAGAGAATATTAGAACTCACTCTACTTGGGTGATGTCAACATCCGTTGCCTTCCTGCACAACGTACCTGTTACAGACATATGCAAGGCGGCCACGTGGACATCTGACCACACATTTGCCAAACATTATGCTATCACACGGGATACCACGGCAGACACCAAAGTCGGCCATACAGTACTGTCTACCGTTGTCCCTCACGCAACTCCAAAATCCCACCATCCATAGTGGGTACTGCTTCACATTCACCTGGAGTGCAGCACCCACAGGGACAGCCCTCGAAGAAGAAGAGAAAGTTACTCACCTTGTGCAGTAACTGAGGTTCTTCGAGATGTGTGTCTCTGTGGGTGCTCCACTACCCATCCCCCCCCTCTCTACTTTGGAGTACTAATCAGACAACTCTACAGTAGAGAAGGAACTGAGGGGGGTGCGGGACGCGCGTGCTCCGGCAGAACCTAACGCTGCCGCGAGACAGCAGCTGGGCACGTGCGTCCCGACCAGGCACTGCTACCGAAGATCTCCAATCAACGGCGCCAGGACGCACCATCACCTGGAGTGGAGCACCCACAGGGACACACATCTCGAAGAACCTCAGTTACTGCAAGGTGAGTAACTTTCTCTTCTACCTTGTCCTGGGTTCACATCACCTGGACGGAAATGGACTCATCTTCACTAGGTTCCCCATCAGCTGCACAGGCTGCGTCTCCAGTGTCCAGCATGATAATCAGAATCTTCCAGACACAGATTTCTCCCCTCCTGTGTCCGTCAGACTGAGATAAGGTGCCTGTTGAGAAAACATGGGGCTCTGGAGGGGAGGACAGGAGTGCGGGGAGAGAGCAGACATAGAGTCAAAGAAGGTAAACTTATTTCATCAGCGTGCTCCATTTTGTTAGCATCTTCCTGCCTCAGGGAAACACAGAAGGGGAATAGAGTGAGCTTCATTGACAGCTTCCATTACCAGAAGAATCAGTCTTTGTAGCAACTAGGGAGTGAGGACAATGAAACCATCGACCTGAGGGTGACATTACGGTGTGCTGGGGTGCTCTGACTAGGAGAGAAAACATTTGAGCCAAAGAGCATGGAACCCCCAGGAGCCCATGAGACGTGTTCAGCCAGGGCTGCACTGCCTCTCCAGCCAGGATTCGGGCAACCACAGTGTCTGGAGACTGCAGCCCACCCACAGTTTAGCTGCAGTGGATATAGGGCCTTATATGGGATTGGGCTTGCTTTGGTCAGTGAGCGCAGCACACAGTTGCAGACTGCTTGTCCTTTGGGGGTGCACACAGCCCTCTTGCTGTGCTTAATGGAAGAATTGGCTACGTCCTGTAGGATTAGGAAGGCAGTTACATTGCCTCTTCCAGGAGCCATTGTATCTGTATTCCGTAGATTTCAAGAGAGATGCATAATCCTGAAGAAGGAATTAAACATGGCTGGCCTGTAGAATGCCCTTCCCCAGGCTCTTTGGCCCAGTAACATCTGTAACTAGCATGTTTTGATCTGGCAGTGAAAAAAGCACATCCCCGTTTTTCATCTGAGTGCAGAGTCACATTTCTCATCCTTCCTCTCTGCGGCAGGCAGAGCAGCCCTTCCCCCACATGACTAAGCAGTGCTAGACCCTCCCTGGCTCTCTGCTTGATGGAGACTGATACAGTAATGCATGTCCTTTGGGGCAGGTGAAGAATTGATCTCACTTGGCTGCAGTACCAGGCATAGTTAAAAATGCAAATCTCTTTTTTGCTGCTGCTGAATAACACAAAGATTGGGGGTTGGTAAATAACAAAGAGGACAGGCCAATACAGGACAGGATACACAGCAATCTGGATCACTTGGTAGACTGCGCACATGCAAACAATGTGCCTTTTAATACGGCTAAATGTAAATGTATACCTCTAGGAACAAAGAATGTCAGCCATACTTACAGGGTGCAGGGCTCTATCCTGGGAAGCAGGGACTCTGAAAAGGACTTGGGAGTCATGCTGGATAATCAGCTGAACATGAGCTCTCAGTGCTACGCTGTGGCCAAAAGAGCTAATGTGATCCCGGGATGCATAAACGGGTAAATCTCAAGTAGGAGCAGAAAGGTGATTTTACCTCTGTAGACAGCACTGGCATGACCACTGCTCAGATACTGTGTCCAGTTCTGGTGTCCACAATTCAAGAAGGATGTTGATAAATTAGAGAGGTTTGAGAGAAGAGCCACAAGAATGATTAAAGGATTAGAAAACCTGCCTTATATTGAGAAACTCCAGGAGCTCAATCTATTTAGCTTAACATACAGCAGGTTAAGGGGTGACTTGATCACAGGGGGAAGAGATAGTTGATCATGGGCCCTTCAATCTAGCAGAGCAAGGTATAACACAATCCAGTGGCTGGCAGTTGAAGCCAGACAAATTCAGAGTGGAAATAAGGTGTAAATTTTAAACAGTGAGAGTAATTAACCACTGGAACAACTCACCAGTGGTCGTGGTGGATTCTCCATCACTGGCCATTTTTAAACCAGATTGGCTGTTTGTCTAAGAGATCTCCTCTAGGAATCATTTTGGGGAAGTTCCATGGCCTGTGTTACACAGGTCAGATGATGATCCCAGTGGTCCCTTCTGGCCTTGGAGTCTGAGTCATTCCCCAGAAATGAATAGCACAGCCCCAAAGTCCATCCTTTAGTGTTACTGGGTCACTTCCCAATACATGGCCTCCTGTGGAAAGGGACTAGCCACCTGGCACGTTTTATTTTGTAAGTGTCTCTATAACACTTTGAGCTCGGCTCGTTTGCTGGGGCATTTCAGCTCTGGGATTTCTCACTACATCTAGCAATGTGCAAATGACATTGTGTTCCATTGGGAAGTTCATGTGAATGCTTTAGAAATGCAGTGATGACTCTAGGTCAGCTCTGGAGTGGAAGCCATATCAGTGCACTCACGTCCCAAGCTGAAAATGGCTGGCACAGTTATAGAGATTATCTACCAGAGAGGGAGGTGGACACAGTGATTCCACCAAGTGTCCATTAACGACTTGCTTATACCTTGGCCCGTACAGACAAAGTCACTTTGAGAGTGGCTGGGTATCATTCCAGCTTCAGAGGAGCAGCATGATCTCTTACCAGGGTGAGAGGTTGGGGGTATAAGTGGGGAAGAGCTAAATAAGAAAACAGGTTAGAGTTCTACTACAGACCACCAAATCAGGAGGAGGAGCAGCTAGATGAGGCATTTCTAGAACAAACAAAAACATCCAAAACACAAGACCCAGGAGTAATTTTACTACCCAGAGATCTGTTGGAAAAACAGCACAGCAAAAACACAGTCTCCAGGACCTGGGGATTACAGTGGACGAGAAACTGGATATGAGTCAGCAGTGTGCCCTTGTTGCCAAGAAGGCTAACGGCATATTGGGCTGTATTAGTAGGAGCATTGCCAGCAGATCGAGGGAAGTGATTATTCCCCTCTATTTGGCACTGGTGAGGCCACATCTGGAGTATTGTGTCCAGTTTTGGGGGCCCCACTACAGAAAGGATGTGGACAAATTGGAGAGAGTCCAGCAGAGGGCAATGAAAATGATTAGGGGGCTGGGGCATATGACCTATGAGGAGAGGCTGAGGGAACTGGGCTTATTTAGTCTGCAGAAGAGAAGAGTGAGGGGGGATTTGATAGCAGCCTTCAACAACCTGAAGCGGGGGTTCCAAAGAGGATGGAGCTCGGCTGTTCTCAGTGGTGGCAGATGACAGAACAAGGAGCAATGGTCTCAACTTGCAGTGGGGGAGGTCTAGGTTGGATATTAGGAAAAACTATTTCACTAGGAGTGGTGAAGCACTGAAATGGGTTACCTAGGGAGGTGGTGGAATCTCCTTCCTTAGAGGTTTTTAAGGCCTGGCTTGACAAAGCCCTGGCTGGGATGATTTAGTTGGGGTTGGTCCTGCTTTGAACATAAGAATGGCCATACTGGGTCAGACCAAAGGTCCATCCAGCCCAGTATCCTGTCTACCGACAGTGTCCAATGCCAGGTGTCCCAGAGGGAGTGAACCTAACAGGTAATGATCAAGTGATCTCTCTCCTGCCATCCATCTCCACCCTCTGACACCATTCCTTACTCATCCTGGCTAATAGCCATTAATGGACTTAACCTCCATGAATTTATCTAGTTCTCTTTTAAACCCTGTTATAGTCCTAGCCTTCACAACCTCCTCAGGCAAGGAGTTCCACAGGTTGACTGTGGGCTGTGTGAAGAACTTCCTTTTATTTGTTTTAAACCTGCTGCCCATTAATTTCATTTGGTGGTCCCTCGTTCTTATATTATGGGAACTTTTCCTTATTCACTTTCTCCACATCACTCATGATTTTATATACCTCTATCATATCCCCCCTTAGTCTCCTCTTTTCCAAGCTGAAAAGTCCTAACCTCTTTAATCTCTCCTCATATGGGACCCGTTCCAAACCCCTAATCATTTTAGTTGCCCTTCTCTGAACCTTTTCTAATGCCAGTATATCTTTTTTGAGATGAGGAGACCACATCTATATGCAGTATTCAAGATGTGGGCGTACCATGGATTTATATAAAGGCAATAAGATATTCTCTGTCTTATTCTCTATCCCTTTTTGAATGATTCCTAACTTCCTGTTTGCTTTTTTGACTGCCGCTGCACATTGCGTGGACATCTTCAGAGAACTATCCACGATGACTCCAAGATCTCTTTCCTGATTAGTTGTAGCTAAATTAGCCCCCATCATATTGTACGTATAGTTGGGGTTATTTTTTCCAATGTGCATTACTTTACATTTATCCACATTACATTTCAGTTGCCATTTTGTTGCCCAATCACTTAGTTTTGTGAGATCTTTTTGAAGTTCTTCACAGTCTGCTTTGGTCTTAACTATCTTGAGCAGTTTAGTATCATCTGCAAACTTTGCCACCTCACTGTTTACCCCTTTCTCCAGATCATTTATGAATAAGTTGAATAGGATTGGTCCTAGGACTGACCCTTGGGGAACACCACTAGTTACCCCTCTCCATTCTGAAAATTTACCATTTATTCCTACCCTTTGTTCCCTGTCTTTTAACCAGTTCTCAATCCATGAAAGGATCTTCCCTCTTATCCCATGACAACTTAATTTACGTAAGAGCCTTTGGTGAGGGACCTTGTCAAAGGCTTTCTGGAAATCTAAGTACACTATGTCCACTGGATCCCCCTTGTCCACATGTTTGTTGACCCCTTCAAAGAACTCTAATAGATTAGCAGCAAAGAATCCTGTGGCACCTTATAGACTAACAGAGGTTTTGCAGCATGAGCTTTCGTGGGTGAATACTAATCTAATAGATTAGTAAGACACGATTTCCCTTTACAGAAACCATGTTGACTTTTGCCCAACAATTTATGTTCTTTTATGTGTCTGACAATTTTATTCTTTACTATTGTTTCAACTAATTTGCCCGTAACTGACGTTAGACTTGCCGGTCTGTAATTGCCGGGATCACCTCTAGAGCCCTTTTTAAATATTGGCGTTACATTCGCTATCTTCCAGTCATTGGGTACAGAAGCCGATTTAAAGGACAGGTTACAAACCATAGTTAGTAGTTCCGCAATTTCACATTTGAGTTTTTTCAGAACTCTTGGGTGAATGCCATCTGGTCCTGGTGACTTGTTACTGTTAAGTTTATCAATTAATTCCAAAACCTCCTCTAGTGACACCTCAATCTGTGACAATTCCTCAGATTTGTCACCTGCAAAGGACGGCTCAGGTTTGGGAATCTCCCTGACATCCTCAGCCGTGAAGACTGAAGCAAAGAATTCATTTAGTTTCTCCACAATGACTTTATCATCTTTAAGTGCTCCTTTTGTATCTCGATTGTCCAGGGGCCCCACTGGTTTTTTAGCAGGGAATTGGACTAGATGACCTCCTGAGGTCTCTTCAAACCCTAATCTTCTATGATTCTATGATTCAGTAAGTTCATGGAATGTTTTGGGGCAACTTTTTGTTTCAGGAAGTGGAGAAAGTGACTAGGGGACAGCGTTTTTAGACTTGATTCTGACCAACAGGGTAAGGCAGTGGTTGCCAACCTGAAGGTAGAAGGCAACTGGGTGAAAGTGATCTGATGCTGTCATGATTCTAAGGAAAGGAAGGAGTGAGAGCAGTGGAATAAGGACAATGGACTTCAAAAAAGAAGACTTTAGCCAACTCAGAGAACTGGTAGGGAGAGTGTATGATATTTTGGGGATCACCCAGACCAGTCAGGAGTTCTGTCACCACCTGCCCTGTAACCTTCAGGTGCCTTAGTGCTGTGCTGCTGTGGCTCAGAGCCCTGACACCTGTGGCCAGCCCACAAGCAGAAGGTCTCACCCTGGCTTCCATCAGCCTAGTTACTCCTTGCAGGGTGACCTGAGCAGCCCTTCTAGTCCTTAGTCTTCCCAAATCCATCCTTCCTCAGTTCTTAACCACCAGACACTCAGACCCTTCCCCTCTGGTTCATCGTCCCCAATGGTGTGAAACCAGTCCCCACTTATCATAGAATCATAGAAGATTAGGGTTGGAAGAGACCTCAGGAGGTCATCTAGTCCAACCCCCTGCTCAAAGCAGGACCAACACCAACTAAATCATCCCAGCCAGGGCTTTGTCAAGCCGGGCCTTAAAAACCTCTAAGGATGGAGATTCCACCACCTCCATAGGTAACCCATTCCAGTGCTTGATCACCCTCCAAATGAAATAGTGTTTCCTAATATCCAACCTAGACCTCCCCCACTGCAAGTTGAGACCATTGCTCCTTGTTCTGTCACTGCCACCACTGAGAACAGCCGAGCTCCATCCTCTTTGGAACCCCACCTTCAGGTAGTTGAAGGCTGCTATCAAATCCCCGCTCACTCTTCTCTTTTGAAGACTAACCAAGCCCAGTTCCCTCAGCCTCTCCTCGTAAGTCATGTGCCCCAGCCCCCTAATCATTTTCGTTGCCCTCTGCTGGACTCTCTCCAATTTGTCCACATCCTTTCTGTATTGGGGGGGGCCCAAAACTGGATGCAGTACTGCAGATGTGGCTTCACCAGTGCCGAATAGAGGGGAATAATCACTTCCCTTGATCTGCTGGCAATGCTCCTCCAAATGCAGCCCAATATGCCGTTAGCCTTCTTGGCAACAAGGGCACACTGCTGACTCATATCCAGCTTCTCGTCCACTGTAATCCCCAGGTCCTTTTCTGCAGAATTGCTGCTTAGCCAATCGGTCCCCAGCCTGTAGCGGTGTATGGGATTCTTCCTTCCTAAGTGCAGGACTCTGCACTTGTCCTTGTTGAACCTCATCAGATTTCTTTTGGCCCAATCCTCCAATTTGTCTAGGTCACTCTGGACCCTATCCCTACCCTCCAGTGTATCTACCTCTCCCCCCAGTTTAGTGTCATCTGTGAATTTGCTGAGGGTGCAAACTCACTTTGGCACACACACTCCACACAGTCTGCACACCAGAGACCTGTGAGGGGTAAAAATAAACAAGAGGTGTATTTAATAGAAAAACCACAGACTTCGAGATGAAAGAGTAAGGGAGAGCACACAGATACAAGTTACACCGCAAATAAATGGCACCACACAACTTCTGGCTTCACATTACAATATTAGATAAAATCCCCTTTCTAGTACAAGTTAGCCATTTCCTTTGAACAGTTTCCCAGCCTAGCCACTAGCCATAGGCGGGATCCAGCGTTCACAGACAGCCTCCCACCTTCCAGACTGTCCCTCAAATTCTGGATGAAAAGCCTTAGACACAAGCCTGGTTTTAAAAGGCTTCCCCTGCCTGCCTTGCTTTTCTTTGTCTCTTAGTCCATGGTGACTCATGTTTATTCAGAATGTGGAAAACCCCTCTTGATTTAAGAGCCAGGATGTCTGTGTCTTTCCATTAAATTTAATGATCCTCCGTTGTCCTTCCCTGGGCTGGGTGGGTACCCGAAGTTGGTTTCATGTAGACAAATGACTTGGGAGGTGTCTCTTCCTTTCTGAGCACTCACTGTAGAGTGAATGGGGGTAGGGATAGCTCAGTGGTTTGAGCATTGGCCTGCTAAACCCAGGGTTGGGGGTTCAATCCTTGAAGGGGCCATTTAGGGAACTGGGGCAAAAGTCTGTCTGGGGATTGGTCCTCTTTTGAGCAGGGGGTTGGACTAGATACCTCCTGAGGTTCCTTCCAACCCTGATATTCTATGATTCTTGCTGTAAGCTGGAGCTGAAGTTTTATGAGCACAGTTCTCTATAGACACAAATAAAAGCATCACAAGCATGGCCTGTGTACATACCTCATAATGATTATTAAGTTTAGAGCATGACAAGCGTACATAAAAGACCTTAGTTTGCATGTGTTTCTAGTACATTAACATTGTGTACAATCAGTTAGTTCAACTGCTTTTTCTTTTGGGTTCAAACCCCCCGTTCTCCCATTGGGGTGTCTGGACCCTGATTGTCACAGGATCCCATGGGAAGAAAATCAAAGGGAAAATGTAGTTCGGGAGAGTTGGCGGTTTCTTGAAGAGACAATATGAAAGGCACAACACCAAACGATACCAGTACAAAGGAACGATCGGAAGAATAGTAAGAGGCCAATATGGCTCCATTAGGAACTCTTTAATGACCTGAAAATCAAAAAGGAATCCTACAACAAGTGGACATATGACAAATCACAAAAAGAATAGCACAAGCATGTAGGGACAAAATCAGAAAGACTAAGGGACAAAACGAGTTACTAGCAAGGGACATAAAAGGCAATAAGATCAGGTTCTTTAAATACATTATGAGCGAGAGAAACACAAAGTATAGGGCCGCTACTTAGTAGGGAAGGAGAGCTAATAATTGAAGATATCAAGTAGACAGGTGTTTAATGCCTATTTTGCTTCAGTCTTCACTAAGAAGGTTAATTGTAACTAGCTGCTTAATACAATTAATATTAACAAAAGACTGAAGGAACCCCAGCCAGAATAGGGAAAGAACAGTTTAAAGAATATGTAGATAAATTAGAGGTATTCAAGTTGGCAGGGCCTGACAAAATTCACCATAGGGTATTTAAGGAACTAGCTGAAGCAATCTCAGAACCATTAGAATCTTTGAGAACTCATGGAGAATGGGGGAGGTCCCAGAGGGCTGGAGAAGAGCGGACATAGTACCTGGTTTTAAAAAGGGGAACAAAGAGGACCTGGGGAGTTACAGACCAGTCAGCCTAACTTCAAGCCATGGAAAGATACTGGAATAAATAATCAATTTGTAACCACCAAGAGAATAATTGCCAGGATCCCAACAAGGGCAGTCATGGCCAAGGGTCAGAGCAAGGGCAACCCTGAGGCTGGGAGTAGCAGAGGAGTTCGTAGTCAGGTCCAGGCCAAAGTCAATACCAAGGGTCATAGTCCGAATCAGGTGGTGAAGTCCAAATCAAGCCAAGGTCAAGCAAGGAATTCCACAGCAAGGAGCAGGAACGGTTGAGGCAGGTACAGAAGATCTTTGCTGTTGCCTGGACACTTCCTGGAATGCCCCTTGGGTTTATATGGGGAAGGGAGCCAATCAGGAGCGATGGGGCTACTGTCTGTCAAGCCCTTAAGGTGGAACTTCTGATGGGTTGTGTGTTACAGGTGCTGCTGAGTGGTAGCCTGGAGATGTCAGCTGCCTGAGTTCTAGACCTGTAGTTCCTTGCAATAATACGATGGTAAATAATAGCCAATGTGGATTTGTCAAGAATGAGTCATGCCAGGTCAGCCTGATTTCCTTCATTGGCAGGGTGACTGGCCTGTCAGATGGGGGAAGCAGTAGATGTCATAGATCTTGATTTTAGTAAGGCTTTTGACATAGTCCCAAATGACATTCTCATAAGCAAACTAGAGAAATATGATCCAGATGAAATCACTATAAGGTGGGTGCACAAATGGTTGAGAGACTGAACTCGAATAGTAGTTATCAATGCTTTGCTGTCAGACTGGGAGGGCTTATCTAGTGGGGTTCTGCAGGGGTCTGTCCTGGGTCCGGTACTATTCAATATGTTCATTAATGATTTGGATAATGGAGTGGACCATATGCTTATACAATTTGTGGATGACACCAACCTGGGAGGGGTTGCAGGTCCATTAGCACAGACATTGCTGTGCTGGGCACAGAATTCCTACTCTTGACTCTTTCTCAGCGGAGCGAGAGAGAGATGTAGTCTTCAGCTGTTTAAATTAGTAACCAGTACTGCACTTGTCTGTACTTGTCTGAAAATGTAAGAGACAGCTGGAGCTACTGATTTGCGCTCAGGAAAACTGCTTTCAGCCCAGGATAAAATGGGCCGGTATCTCAGGACATGAGGACTGCAGTGGGATCCAGATGCGTCTCTAATCCACGTGTATTCTGGCTTTTAGAATTGGTTTGCAAAGCAATCTCCTATTCTCTTCTAAACAGTCTAAAATAAGCTAAATTCTTCTGTCCACGACCAGGTATTGAACAGAGTATTGAACAAGAGGAAGGATTGAATAGATCATCTGCTGACCTGAGGATAAGGAAAACGCAGGTGAGTCTCTGTCCTGGTGAATCTTGGTTTGGGAGGATGGAGGTTGAGACAAGCTTTGCGCACTAACATGTCCCAGAAGGTGATGGAGGACAAAGGCTGCAGGTATTCTGCCCAGAGCCCTGAAAAGCACTTCACAGTAATGGGGAAGATTGCTAGGTGTGTCTGCAAAAGAGTGTTCATGCTTTGTGCACCCCCAGCTTGCATGCCTGAAGACCCAATGTGATTCCTGTGATCTGTGTATGTAATGTAATAAAGGGGTGCGTGCATCCAATTCCTCACATGGGTGTGCACATCAGGGCTTCTGTGTGGGTAACTCGGGTGTGTGGGGTTTTGCACACACGTTTTGAAATATCTGGCCCAGTGGGATTTTATTGAACCAAGAAATAAACTATAGTACACGCACTTTGGGGACAGAAAGGTCCCTTCTGCAGTGTGTGCTAAACCTGGCTCCTCAGTGTGCTTTAAAGAGCATGGAAAGATGCTTTGCGGGATCATAAGAGATGTCAAAGCTGAATGACACTGTCGGGAAGTTTATGCCCTAAAAGTGATTAGAATATAAACTTCTGGATTGCGCTCTGCAGGCCCATAATCTGCTCCTGGAAATTCACTACCTTCATGGGACACCGCCCTGGCTGGCAGCCTGGGAAATAGCAGCGTTTGAATAGTTAAAACAATTCTATCTCCCATTGCAAAGGAGTTCTTTGGTAACTGGCACCATCTCAGTTAGCAGGTTTCTTACTGTATTGTCACAGCGATGTGGCAGTAAGTCCTACTTTATTAGCAAAGGGTTTTCAAAGGAATAAGAGGAAATTGCTGTAAGTACATTAGAATCAAGCATTCTAAAAGCAAGTCTAATGCTGCCCTGGGTTCTATTAATGGGAGCACCAGGTGAAACAAGGGGAGTGATTATTTCCCCCTACACAGCACCAGGGAGACCCAGAGCTCATGTTATATGTTCAGTTTTAGGCACATGGACAGAGAGATTCCAGAGGTGAGCAACAGTAATGATAACTTAAGAGCTGTGAGAACAGAAGAGGAGATGTGGGGTGTTTGTCACAGAAGAAAGCCAGGCAGAGCGGGGACACAGTGCTGGTCTACAGGGATATCCAGGGACATCCAGGCAATGCTTAGATACTCCAGTAGTGGGTGCCATAGCCAAATCTTTTACAGATCCATAATAAGCTGTTCTGAGGAAGGCGTAGCACTAGAGGGCACTGCCCCTGGGCGAGGCATCTGCCAGGGTATCTTCTGTACCAGTGAAGAGCAAATTGGAGATGGATATAAACTGGCCATCAACAGGTTTAGGCTCAAAATTAGGTGAAGGTTTGTAACCATCAGAGGAGTGAAGTTCTGGAACAGCCTTCCAAGAGGAGCAATGGGGGCAAAAACCTAATTGGCTTCAAGACTGAGCTTGGTAAGTTTATGGAGGGGATGGTATGACAGGACTGCCAGTAGCAAAAATCCCCAATGGCTGGAGACGGGACACTAGATGGGGAGATCTCTGAGTTACTAGAGAATTCTTTTCCAGGTATCCCCTTCTGGGTCTTGCCCACATTCTCAGGGGCTAACTGATCTCCATATTTGGGGTCAGGAAGGAATTTTCTCCCAGGTCAGATTGGCAGAGACCCTGGGGTTTTTCACTTTCCTCTACAGCATGGGGCATGGGTCACTTGCAGGTTTAAACTAGTGTAAATGGTGAGTTTTCTGTAACTTGAAGGCTTTAAACCATGATTTGAGAACTTCAGTAACACAGCCAGAGGTTCGGGGTCTATCACAGGAGTGGGCGGGTGAGGTTCTGTGGCCCGCAATGTGCAGGAGGTCAGACGAGATGATCACAATGGTCCCTTCTGACCTTAAAGTCTACGAGCCACAATGTCCAATAGAGCCTGTACAGTCAGGCAGCATGCATACATCCGGTCACAGACAGGGGAGGGAATGAATGGCCCTGGTAACGTTTTCCAAAGTGACGTAGCCACTTAGAAGCTGAGATCTCATGAGACTAGCTTGTGCTAAAAGCTTTAAAGAGCTGCGCATAGCTTGGCCAAATGCCAATTACATGGGTAGATGGTAGCCATCCACATGTATTTGAAGGGTGCAAAAAGCAAGAGAGAGCAGAATTGTGCAGGGTTAGACGTAGGAGTAATGGGATGAAACTGAGCCAAAGGAAACATCAGGGAGAAGTGTTTTAGGAGTAGTGCGATGTACTAGACATTGGGGTACCCAGAATGGTAGTGGACTGATCCCCTGAATCATTTGAAATTGAACTGAGGAAAGCACTGGGGAATATACTCTAGGGAACAATCCTATGCTGGGCCAGTCCTACCTGGAGGAATTGACTTACTGTGAGAAGCAAGTAGATTGGCTGTTTCACTGCCAATAAATCATTCTCATCTCTAGCTTCTCTGAGGCCTTGTCTGCACTGGCAAGTTTCTGCGCAGTGAAGCAGCTTTCTGCGCTGTAACTCCTGAGGTGCACACACTGCCAAGCCACTTAGTGCGCAGAAACTGCGCCGTTGCAGCGCTGTAAAAAAACCCACCCTGACGAGAGGCGTACAGCTTTCTGTGCCGGTGCTACAGCGCCGCGGTGCCAGTGTAGACACCCTGGTCGATTACAGCACAGCGATTGGCCTCCGGGAGGTGTCCCACACAACCTGTTCTTGCCTCTCTGGTCATCAGTTTGAGCTCTACTGCCCTGCCCTCAGGTGACCAAGCAGGAGCCCCACCCCTTAAATTCCTCGGGAATTCTGAAAGTCCCCTTCCTGTTTGCTCGGTGACACGTGCAGTGGTCTCAGCGCATCTTTCCAGGTGACTATGCCTGCTCCACGCACCAGGCGATCCCCCGCTTGGAGCAATGCTGAGCTGCTGGACCTCATCAGCATTTGGGGAGAGGAGGCAGTGCAGTCCCAGCTGTGCTCCAGCCGTCGGAATGATGATACCTACAGACAGATTTCACGATGCGTGACAGAAAGGGGCCCTGACTGGGACACGCTGCAGTGCAGGGTCAAAGTGAAGGAGCTGCGGAATGCCTACCACAAGGCGTGAGAGGCAAACCGCCGTTCCAGTGCTGCACCCACGAGCTGCCGGTTCTACAAAGAGCTGGACGCAATACTCGGTGGCGATCCCACCTCCACTGCGAAGGCCACTGTGGATACATCGAGAGTGGACTGAGCCAGGAGGAGGAAATCTTGGACAAGGATGTCGAGGTGGTGGGGGACCCAGAGGCAGAGGATGACTCGGAGGTCAGAGATGCATGCACCCAGGAGCTCTTCTCTACCCCGGAGGAGGCTAGCAAGTCACAGCTGTTGGAGCTTGGCGAAGCGCAAACAGGAGAGGAGGCCCCCGGTAAGTGGCTTTGATTTTGGGAATCGCTGAAGCGAGATGTTGGGGGCAGGAGGGTTGCAGAAAGCAGGCTTGTGTCTGTATGATGCGCGTACCACCACATGCCTAGTCTGAGCGGCAGAACAGGGTGTTGATTGACTCCCTCATTTCATGGGAATCTGCCTCAGAGTTCTCCACAAAACTCTCGTGGAGATACTGGGCAATCCGCTGCCGCAGGTTCTTTGGCAGAGCTGCTTCATTTCTTGCCCCATGAAGGGTAACTTTCCCGCGCCACTCTGCTGTCACTGGGGGTTGCGGGGACCATTGCTGCCCACAGGCGAGCCGCATAAGGGCCAGGGCAGAAGCCGCAGGCTTGGAGAAGACCCTCCATTGATTCCCTGCTCACCCTCAGCAGCGAGATATCTTCCATAATGAACACAGCCTGTGGAAAATGTGAGGAGAGTAATGATTATCAGGCCCCCCCTACAGCGCTGGCTCTCCCCAAGAGCCACATGCCCAGTGTGCAGTATGATCCTGGAACACTGATTTCCCCTGCCCCTGTGGTTACTCACCATTTTGGGGGGCTTGTGGCTCATGTGTGCTTGCCTGGGGTCAGCCAGTTAGTGACAGGTATGTGAATAGTGGTTGTGTTTTAAATCACTGAATCAGTGGCCTGTGTGTTGCAAACAATACTGCTTCTATAAAATGTTGCATTTTGGCTTTGCAGATATGACCTTAGGAGGCCAGCCTCCCTCTTTGTTATTGCCAGCTGAACGGCTGTGCAGAATTAGAAAGTGGCCACGAAGAACTAAAGAGGACTTTCTGCGTGATGTCATGATGCACTCCGCTGCCGAAAAACAAGAATTGAAGGAGTGGCGGACAGTGAGAAGAGGGACCGAAAGGAGAATGTGGCACGTCAGAACAAAGCCAAGGAGCGGCTCTTAAAAGTTATGAAGCGCCAAGCGGACACGCTCCAGGTGCTACTAGCACTCCAAATCAAGCAGCTCCACGCCCACCCTCCCCTGCAGCCCCTGTCCCAAAACACTTTCCCATGCGCCCCCCAGACACTGCCAACTCACTCTTGCATTCCACTCCTGCCCATCACAGTCCAGCCCTGCGGACTCCCAGTACCCACTGCACTCAACACCCATCCCTCTGCAGTGTAGCCCTGCTGAAGTACAGCACCCGCTGCACTGTACTCCAAAGGACAAGGTTGCATATGATACTTAGCTATACAAATCTTTAACCATCCGGGGACCCCACCTCCTCCTGGGACCCTCTCTTCCCCCATCCTCCACAGTGCTGATGTGTTTTTTTGTTTGTCTCTCTCCTCTGGTTGTTGTTTTTTAATAAAAGAATTGTGTTGGTTTGAAAGCAATCTTCCATTAATTGAAAGCAAACAGCCCTGCAAAGCAACAGGCAATTTTCTTAAACCTTCATAATGCATCATCTGCACCAATCACAATCACCTCCTAGCATTACAACAATTCACTTCCAAGCATAGCAACAAATATTAGTGGATTTCAGCTTCAAATTGCTGCCTCAAGGCATCCCTGATCCTTATGGCCCCGCGCTGCGCCCCTCTAATAGCCCTGGTCTCTGGCTGTTCAAATTCAGCCTCCAGGCGCTGAGCCTCAGCGGTCCAGCCCTAAGTGAAGCTTTCACCATTCCCTTCACAAATATTATGGAGTGTACAGTACATGGCTATAAGCATAGGAATATTGTCATCAGACAGATCCAGCCTCCCATATAGGCAGCTCCAGCGGGCCTTTAAACGACCAAAAGCACACTCAACAGTCATTCTGCACTTGCTCAGCCTGTTGTTGAACCGCTCCTTGCTGCTCTCAAGTTGCCCGTGTATGGCTTCATAAGCCACGGCATTAAGGGGTAGGCAGGGTCTCCCAGGATCACAATGGGCATTTTGACTTCCCTTATGGTGATCTTCTGGTCTGGGAAGAAAGTCCCTGCTTGCAGCTTCCTGAACAAGCCAATTTTCCAAAAGATGCGTGTGTCATGCACCTTTCCAGACCAGCCTGCGTTAATGTCCGTGAAATGCCAAAGGTGTTTCACAAGCGCCTAAAGAACCATAGAGAAATACCCCTTCCAATTAATGTACTCAGTGGCTAGGTGGTCTGGTGCCAGAATTGGAATATGCATGCCATCTATCGCCCCTCTGCAGTTAGAGAAGCCCATTTCTGCAAAGCCATCCACAATGTCACGCACGTTGCCCAGAGTCATAGAATCATAGAATATCAGGGTTGGAAGGGACCTCAGGAGGTCATCTAGTCCAACCCCCTGTTCAAAGCAGGACCAATCCCCAACTAAATCATCCCAGCCAGGGCTTTGTCAAGCCTGACCTTAAAAACCTCTAAGGAAGGAGATTCCACCACCACCCTAGGTAACCCAGTCCAGTGCTTCACCACCCTCCTAGTGAAAAAGTTTTTCCTAATATCCAATCTAAACCTCCCCCACTGCAACTTGAGACCATTACTCCTTGTTCTGTCATCTGAGAACTGAGAACAGTCTAGATCCATCCTCTTTGGAACCCCCCTTCAGGTAGTTGAAAGCAGCTATCAAATCCCCCCTCATTCTTCTCTTCTGCAGACTAAACAATCCCAGTTCCCTCAGCCTCTCCTCATAACTCATGTGCTCCAGCCCCCTAATCATTTACGGTCTTTCGGAGCAGGATGCGATTAATGGCCCTGCACACTTCCATCAACACGAGTCCAACAGTTGACTTTCCCGCTCCGAACTGGTTAGCGACTGATCGGTAGCAGTCTGGAGTAGCCAGCTTCCACAGTGCAATCTCCATACGCTTCTCCAACGACAGGGCAGCTCTCATTCTCATGTCCTTGTGCCACAGGGCTGAGGCGAGCTCATCACACTCCCATGTAGGTGGCTTTCCTCATCCGAAAGTTGTGCAGCCAAACGTGCATGACGATGTGATCCCAACACTCAGTGCTTGTTTCCCGAGCCCAAAAGTGGCATTTCACTGTGGTCAGCACCTCCGTGAATGCCACAAGCAATCTCGTGTCGTAGCTACTACGTGTGGCGAGATCAATGTCGAACTCCTCTTGCCTTTGTAGTTTAAGAAATAACTCCACTGCCACTCGTGATGTGTTAGTGAGAGTGAGCAGCATATTGGTCAACAGTGCAGGATCCATTCCTGCAGACCGAAGAAGCAGAGCACGCAGTACACAAACCGTTGAAAGATGGCGCCAAATGAGGATGGAAGCACAGGGATTGCTGGGATGCAAAGCAATGCATCACGCGGCATTGGGACAGGACTCAGGATGCCCCGCGACCCCCTCCGCCTTCCCACAACTCTTAGCGGCAGAAGAGGAAGAGATGTTCTGTGGGATAGCTGCCCAGAGTGCACCGCTCCGAATACCACTGCAAGTGCCACAAGTGTGAACACGCTATTGTGCAGGCAGCTGACAGTGTGAACACACAACAGCGGTTTCCCTTCAGCGCTCTCTAAGCGGCGCAGTAACTGCCGGCAATGTAACTCTGCTAATGTAGACATACCCTGACACTTTTTCCCTGATAAAGTTGTAAAAGTTCTTTAAGGAAAACATGTTGGTTATATGCCCTTTGCTGCTGCTTTGAGATCCTAAAGGGACCTAAATCTTTTTTTCTCCTGCTTGTTATTTTACCTGAGAAATAGCAGGAATATCAAATCTTGTCTTCTCTGTTTCTATGGATGGATTTCACAGCTTTTAACTGAAGAGGCTAGGTTCTGGAGCTTTGAGGGGGAGAGAGAACTTTTCTTCCATCTGTTCAAGAGTTTGTATTAAACAGTGTTGACAATATTTTTTAAATCATTTTATTCACTCAGTAAAAACCCCTTCCCCTCTCAGTTAATCCAGTTTTATCTTCCTTGGTATCATAACCCTACTAGTTTTCCAGACTTATACAGAGTCTTCTGAGTTAAAACAGGGTAGGCAAGAATTGAATTTCTAATGAAAAAAGTAAACAGTACCCTCCTCCCACTAAAAAACAAACCGTTCCAGCCCCTCTCTCTGCATCATGAAGAAATTGAGTGGGGGAGACAACCTCAGCGTTCCCCTGTGCAGGTCACCTGTAGTCCCTTTGGTGGCATTACACTGTTCTGGACCAACCCCTGCTGATCTGAGCCTGTGATGCAGAGGACAGCTGAGCAGTAATTGACTTGTGGGTTTAGGAGCTGAACTGAAAAATCAAAAAAAAAAACCTTTGGTTCAGTTCAAACCAGACCTGAATGTTTTCAGTTTCTCTCACCAAAAGGAAAAAAGAAAAAAAAAATCATTTGGGGGGCAGGGGTCAAATTAAACAAAATTTGTTGAACTAGACTTTCTTTTTTTCAGATTGTTTTTGGTGGGGTTTTTGGTTTTGAGGTTTTTTTAGTTTTGTTTTTGCTTTTTAAAAAATTAGCTAATTTTCAAAATAAAATGCTGTTTCAGAACAAACAAGCTAATTGAAACGTTTCATTTTGAATTGGCCAAAGTGTAACATTTTGGCATTTCCATTTTCTTTTTCTGGCCAAAACTGTTTGCTGAAATTGACTTGAATTTGTGAATAGTTTTGGTGCCCTGAAACATGCGTTTTGCCCAGCTCTTGTGCAGAGCACCCTCAGATCAAGGCACCTTGCAGGACTGGACTGGCCCCTTGGCCACAGCCGTGCAGCTCTGTTCAAGTCACAGAAACGGCACTGCTGTAAGTGAGGGCAGTTTTAGGCCCTCTGCTGGTTTATCTTTCCCTGCAAGTCCTAAATGACTGGTAGATTCTTGCTGGGCTCTCGCCTCTCCATTCCCAGCACAAATTTTGGTTTTGGAGCAGCTCCCCATGAAGCCACTTCAGCTGTTTCTTGTTCTTTATATTCTTTCTCTCCTGAGCAGCTGTAGCCGTAATCGCTGCTAAGATTCCACAAGTGGCCTTCCTCTCGTTTGAACTTGTAAGAAGTCATTGCTTAGCCCGAGTCCCCCAAAATGTGCTTTCTTGAAATCTAATTGCAGCACTGGTGGCGACTGCTGTGGGAGAGGTCACATCCCCTTGTGCTGCTGTGTCCTAGGAACCCCTCACTTCACGTCTGGTTCCAAGGGCTCAGATTTCCCATGTTCTTCGTTGTCACATTGCTCCCTGGGGCCTTCATTTGTTCAGTGCTCAAGGTGCCTTTTTCTGGTAGGTGCATGCTCGTTTAGGTGTATGCCTTGGGAAAGAGCAGCCGCATGTTTTTGTCCTTTACATTCAACATTCACTCCCTGTCTCCTCCTGAGGAGCCTCAGCACACACCAGTTAGCTCAGACTTGTTTCTTCAGGGATAAGGATATTTCGATGCACTAGGATCCAGATGAATGACTGTGAAGGTGTGACGAAGTGGGACTGTTCTTAATGTTTCCTCTGAATACTGTGTGTGTGCCTCAGTTTCCCCTATGCATTTCTTAAGTCTCTAGGTGGGGGGATAAAGGCCAGTGTGCATAAATCACTGACACTCTGTCTCCCTGGCAACAAATGGCCAGGGCCCTTCCCCCCTGCAAGGGAATAGCTAAAGGTGAACAAAGAGATCAGGTGACCTCCTGGCCCGGGAGAGAGACAAAGCACAGAGAAGGAGGGGCTGGAGGAGGTTTCAGTTTGGGGCTGGCTGGGGACGGGGAGTGAGGGCAGACGGGGGTGTCTGCCTTGCTGGGCCCCAGAATGGACCCGGCAGAGGGGTCCCGTTCGCTGGACCAACAAGCTCTGGTTTAGACCGTGTTCCTGTCATCTAATAAACCTCTGTTTTACTGGCTGGCTGAGAGTGACGTCTGACTGCGAAGTGGGAGTGAGTGCAGGACCCCGCCTGGGCGGACTCGCTGTGGGAAGCGACGGAGGAGCATATGCTGAATGCTCCCAGGAGAGACCCAGGAGGTGAAGCCGTGTGAGCTTCTTGCCCTGAAGACAGTCTGCTCCATGGGAGAGGAGGCTCCCCAAAGTCCTGACTGGCTTGGTGGGGAGCAGTTCCACAGCATCGCCCGAGGACTCCGTGACAACCGGTGGTAGCGGTGGGATGTACTGCACCCCGTGAATGGCGCTTCTTGCAGTAAGTGACTGGGGAGCAGTAAAACCAAGGGGGGATAATGAGGACCAGGCGTGCTGAAGGCTCAGAGAAGGACGGTTTCAGGTGGCAGTTAACCTCTGGGAGTGTGCGACCAGCGAGAAGGACTGTTGGAGTAACGGGGTCCCCCTGAGGACTGCAGCGAGGAGTCTCAGGGGCGGAGGAGCTTGCCGCTCGACCCTGGGAGAGAGAAAGACTTTTGCTGTAACAGGGTTCCCCTGGGGATTGCAGCGAGCGGTCCCAGGGGCGGAGGAGTCTGAAGCTCGACCCTGGCAAAGAGGTGGTGACCATGAGATGGGCTGGCACACTAGGGGTTCTTCCTGGAAACCATGGGGGAGCTGAGAGCACACAGCCTCTGAGTCCAAAGCAACTTGGGAACAGCAGAGTGATGGCCTATCACCATCTCCTTAAGAAGGACATTGTAATCCTGTGCAAAAAGAGAGGGTTACGCATTGGGAAGTTCACCAAGGCCCAGTTGATTGTGCAGCTGGAGGATGAGGACTGCTCTAAGGAGCAGATTCCTGACCCAGATGGGGCTACAAGAGGATCTGGAAGCAGCAGGAGCAGTAGCCAGGCATCCCCAAGAATCTGGTCCCCAACCAGATGGGGGTCTTCACGATCGGGTTCCCCATCGGAGGGTCGGACACAGATGGGACTGGAGCTGAGTCTGAGAGAGCGAGAGGACCGTGAGAGAGAGCAAGAGCCTGAGGAAAAGCTGCAGGAGAAGCAGCAGCAGCATGGACTGGCGATGGTGGAGCGGGGAGGCATAGGGGGCTCCCCAGGGGTGAGTGGGGATAATCAGTTACAGTCAGTGCTCTCTCCTTTTCTCCCTTCTCCTCTCTTCTCTGTACACGTTTCTCTCCCCTCTCCTTTCCCTGTTTATCTCTCTCCATGTGGTCTTCATTGCTCCCTGACTCTTCTCCTTCAGTCTCTCTCCATGTACAGATGAGTAAATCATTTGCAGGAGGTGATATATAGAGCTCCTGGAACCTCCCTTTCTGCTTGTGGAATGTCCATGAGCCAAACAGTTTCCTCCAGTTTGTTTACTATTGACTTTAAATCTCTGATTGAGTGCAAGTAGTTCTCTGCAAGTACTCAACAGTCACTGTTCAAGCTGGGTGTGTTAATTGTGATTGGTCAAAGAAGTCACCTGGTATTTTGTTACCTGACTGAATGAGTGTGCAAGCAGTTCCCGCACAACACATCAATGTAAAATTTGGTTTCCACAGATGCTTGTGCACAGGACTTTGAAATTTGCTTCCAGTGAAAGCTCAGTCACTGGCATGTTGGCGGAAAACAATCACAAAAGGGGCACAAACATTTAGCAATTTGACTTGATCTTCCTAGAATACATTTGGGGCTATTTTCCCAGCTCTGGTTATTAGCTAGGTATCTAAATCAGGTACTGAGCAGGATCCCAGAGCCTGCATTCCTGCATGACCAAGCTTCCCCCTTAGCACACACCACAAATCACAGTCAGTGAGCTCTGCAGTGAGCACCCAGCTGTGGTTAGTGTCTGTATTCCACTTGGGTCTTGTTAATTGTTATTCACAGATTTTCTGGAGCACTTCCCTGTTAAATGGAAAGAAAGAGAGCAAGATCATAGTGTTCTGTTCTGCTGAGGGCCTGTGAATCTGACAGGCATCTGAGTTCTTGGAGAACAGTCCCTGTTCACCAGCTGAATGGAGAACAGTTAAAACGTTTAAGGCCATAGTCATCATGGTGTGCTCCAGCAAAGCGTCCCCCAGGCCTCAATGATAAACAGAGCTGGAGGGTCTGTTAGAAAGGAAACATTGGTTCAGTCGTTCTTTCCCTAGGCTGTGCTGTGAACTAGAGCTGGTGTTACAGGGGAGCTGGAAAGATTCAGCGTAAACCAACCATTCTGCATCAATTGTAACTCTCCCATATCCACCCGCACTGGAGAGCTACACACATAGACTTTGCAGCTCTTGAACTCCCTGACAGATGGCCTGACAGTGCAGTTGAGAGGGACAGTGTGCAAAAATTAGAGATTTCATAAGAGAAAAGTTGGGACTGCTCCTCCTAAATAGGAGGCGTGACACTGACTGAACAGCCCCTCAGGGTGTGAGATGGGGCAGGTCCCCCTGCTTCAAACCTTGCCTTGCCTTCCTGGGGTTCCCCTCAGCACAGTCCCAGGTCCTGTGATGAGCTGCCTTCATCACAAGCGTCTCAGGCTAAGCGAGCACGGGGCAGGTAATGCCCAGCTGTCTTTCTGGTGCTCATGACGTTGTGATCAGCATTAGGAAATGAACGAGGATTCTGGAGCTCCAACAAATAACTTGTAGGCTTGAGGAGATAATGCCCCCTAGCACCTCCCCACAGCAATGGGCTGACTCAAGGACTCCCCTCTAAAAAAAAGCAGGGAGCCCTTCAGAAGACACATTTTCACTGGCTGCTCAAATACGCACATTCCTCTTAACCCAGCAGCCCAGGGGGACCACAAGCATTCCTCTTGAGCAGTGGTTTTCAAACTGCAGGTCGCAACCTAGAACTGGGTCGCAGAACATAAGGCATTGGGTCGTGGCGGCTCTGGTCAGTACTGCTGACCGGGCCGTTAAAAGTCCTGTCGGTGGTGCTGCCCAGCTAAGGCAGGCTAGTCCCTGTCTGTTCTGACACTGCGCTGAACCCCGGAAGCAGCCAGCAGCAGGTCTGACTCCTAGGTGGGGGGGGGGCACAGGCTCTGCACTCCCATTGGCTGGTTTCCGGCCAATGGAAGCTGGGGGGGCGGTGCCTGCGGGTGAGAGCCACGCGGAGCCACTTGCGCCCTTCCGCCTAGGAGCTGGATCTGCTGCTGGCTGCTTCTGGGACGCAGCGCGGTCCATGGTGCCAGGACAGGCAGGAAGCCTGCCTCTGCACCCCCACTGCGGCGCTGACCGGGAGCCACCCCAGGTAAGCCCACGCCCCAATCCTGCGCCCCAATCCTCTGCTCCAGCCCTGAGGCCGCCCAACCCAGAACCCCTTCCTCCACCCCAAACTCCTCATCCCCAGCTCCATCCCAGAGCCCTCACCCCCCCCCCCCCCCCCCCCCCCCCCCCCCCCCCCCCCCCCCCCCCCNCCCAAACCCGGAGTCCTCTCCTGCACCCCAAACCTCTCATCCCCGGCCCCATCCCAGAGCCTGCACCCCCAGCCCAGAGCCCTGACCCCCTCCCGTGCCCCAATCCCCTGCCCCAGCCCAGAGCCCCTCCTACACCCTGAACCCCTCATTCCCGGTTCTACCCCACAGCCCTCATCCCCGCACCCCAACCCTCTGCCCCAGCCCTGAGGCCCTCCCATACCCCAAACCCCTCATCCCCAGCGGGCTTCAACAATTTTCTTCAACTGGGTGATCAGAAAAAAAGTTTGAAAACCACTGCTCTTCAGAGTCCAGTCTAGCTCTAGGGCCAGCAGTGCCACCTATTGGCAAAGCTCTGCAATGAACTTTGAACATTCATTGTTCCATACACATCATAGAATCATAGAACTTGAGATCAGAAGGGACCAGTATGATCATCTAGTCTGACCTCCTGCATGATGCAGGCCACAAAAGTTGACCCACCCACCCCTGAAATAACTCTCACCCTTGCCTCAGCTGTTGAAGTCCCCAAATCCTGATTTGGTGACTTCAAGCAGCAGATAATCCTCTAGCAAACAACCCCTGCCCCATGCTCGGAGGAAGGCGAAAAACCTCCAGGGCCTCTGCCAATCTACCCCGGAGGGAAATTCCTTCCCGACCCCAAATATGGCGATCAGCTGAACCCCGAGCATGTGGCCAATATTCTCTATCCTGACACTTAGGAAAAGACTCCCAATATCCCAACATTTAAAATCGGTACTAACTCCCAGTGGCACATTATTGACCTATTGGGTAAATCAAGTTATCCTATCAGATCATCCCTTCCATAAACTTATCAAGCTTAGTCTTAAAGCCGGAGAGGTCTTTTGCCCCCACTATGTCCCCCGGCAGGCCATTCCAGTATTTCACTCCTCTGACGGTCAGAAACCTTCGCCTAATTTCAAGCCTAAACTTCCCAACTGCCAATTTATATCCATTTGTTCTCGTATCCACATTAGCACTGAGCCGAAATAATTCCTCTCCCTCCCCGATATTGATCCCTCTGATATATTTAAAGAGAGCAATCATATCTCCCCTCAACCTTCTTTTGGTTAAGGAAAACAATCCGAGCTCCTCAAGTCGCCTTTCATACGACAGGCTTTCCATTCCTCGAATCATCCTAGTGGCCCTTCTCTGTACCCTTTCCAGTTTAAGTTCATCCTTCTTAAACATGGGAGACCAGAACTGCACACAGTACTCCAAATGAGGTCTCACCAGCGCCTTGTATAACGGGACTAGCACCTCCTTATCTCTACTAGAAATACCTCGCCTAACGCAACCCAAGACCGCATTAGCCTTTTTGACGGCCACATCACATTGCCGACTCATAGTCATCTTGCGATCGACCAGGACTCCGAGGTCCTTCTCCTCGTCCGTTACTTCCAACAGGTGCGTCCCCAGCCTATAACTATAATTCTTATTAGTCATCCCTAGATGCATAACCTTACACTTCTCACTATTAAATTTCATCCTATTACTAATACTCCAGTTTACCAGGTCATCCAAATCNTCTCTATCCTGACACTTAGGAAAAGACTCCCAATATCCCAACATTTAAAATCGGTACTAACTCCCAGGTGGCACATTATTGACCTATTGGGTAAATCAAGTTATCCTATCAGATCATCCCTTCCATAAACTTATCAAGCTTAGTCTTAAAGCCGGAGAGGTCTTTTGCCCCCACTATGTCCCCCGGCAGGCCATTCCAGTATGGTGGCCAGTTCTGGAGATCCTTGTTTCATTCACGAGCAAGGCTGCGTTTTAGTCACGGGTGTTTTTAGTAAAAGTCATGGACAGGTCACGGGCAGTAAACAACCTGTCCATGACTTTTACTAAAAATAGCCATGACTAAATCTTGGGCGGGGGGGACGCGGGTGCTCCGGGGGTGTGTGTCTGGGGGCGCCGCAGGTGCTGGGGGAGGTGGCTTGGGGGACCCCGCTGTTGCTGGGGGGCGGGGGAGGGCTAGCAGGGGCTCCCTACACAGCGCTGCATCCCTGCAGCTCCTAGGTGGTGGAGGGGTCAGAGGGCTCGGTGCGCTGCTCCCGCCACAAGCGCTGGCTGCTGCAGCTCCCACTGGGAGCTGTGGGAGCAGGACCTGCGGGCGCGAGTAGCATGCAGCGCGGAGCCCCCCTTTGCCGTCTAGGAGCTGCAGGGCCATGGGAGCCGGGGAGCCCCACCCCACCCCAAGGTAAGTGCCCCCCCAGCCCCCTGCCCCCTCCCACACACCCAAACTGCTCCTGCTGGCCCAGGGGGAAGTCACGGAAAGTCACGGAATCCGTGACCTCTGTGGCAGACTCGCAGCCTTAACAAAGAGTGAAGCTGAATGCAGGTTAAGGTGAATAAGTAAAGGCTTTGTTAGCCCCTGTGCACTGCTGTGCCCCTGTGACGGTACCTCCCATAAGGCTTTGTGGGAATATGACATAACTGGAATATGTTTTGTGCTGCCTGTGCCAGGTACATATCTCTGTAAAGGTTATGGTCTACTATATCTATTCATCCCTTTTGTACACATATATCATTTTGTACTTGAGGTTAAGAATATGGATTGTATACTTGATTGCTTAAGGTCTGTGAGGCATTGGGTCAGCCTCTTTAGGAAGGAATTCACTAGGTTAAGTACCCGGTCGGGGAACAATGCATCTTGGAATGCTTCAATCCACATAAGAAGTCTTCCTGGAGACATGCAAGATACCATGTGGGTAATGGCTGCTACCTGCAAGTCCTGTGTCATGCATGGGCATGTGACCTGCCCATGTGATTCCGAATCTCCCTTCTGTGACTGGATTCTACAGAGGGGGAGGAGGGGGTCTCCACCCACAAGAGACAGTCTATTTAAACCCGGGTGAGACCCCTCCATTTTGTCTTCAGCTGGCTAAAGAAGGAGCCTCTCCACCCCCACAGGACACTTGAAGGAAACTGAAAACTACAGGGGGTGTGAGTGATTGCTGGACCCAGGCTAAAAGAAGATTAGCCTGTAAAAGGGAACATTTTGGAACTGGTGAGGATCTTATCTGTATTTAGTGCAATTAGACATAGATTTGCGTATTTTATTTTATTTTGCTTGGTAACTTCTTTTGTTCTGTCTGTTACTACTTGAAATCACTTAAATCCTACTATCTGTATTTAATAAAATCACTTTCTACTTATTAATTAACTCAGAGTATGTATTAATACCTGGGGGAGCAAACAGCTGTGCATATCTCTCTATCAGTGTTATAGAGGGCGAACAATTTATGAGTTTACTCTGTATAAAGCTTATACAGGGTAAAACGGATTTATTTGGGTTTAGACCCCATTGGGAATTGGGCATCTGAGTGTTAAAGGCAAGCAGACTTCTGTGAGCTGTTCTCAGGTAAACCTGCAGCTGGTTATTCGGACTCTTGGGTCTGTGTCTGGAGCAGACGGGCGTGTCTGGCTTCAGCAGCAAGACAAGAGTGCTGAAAACACTGAGCTAGCAGGGAGAATAGAAACAGAGGTGGCCTTGGCACATCAGCTGGCAGCTCCCAAGTGGGTTTCTGTGAACCAACCCGTCACAGCCCCCATGGTTGAGTTACTTCCAGCCTCATTCCCAGTGTTCTTCTTTCTTGGTGTCCCCTCAATAATAGTCCCTCCAGGGCACATGGACCCTCTGACTCCAGTTCCACTGTTCTGCTCTACATCTTCCCTATTTTACAAACATTTTAAACATTAAAATCAAATAATTGACACCCAGACCCCACCCTGTGCCCCTTCAGCCAGAGGCTGGCAGCACACAGCCGAGTTGGAATTTTGTCTTTCCCACAGACTCAGCTGGTTACATAGTCTTTGGTTTCCTCAACAGATGATGTATCTCTGTCTCCCTGTCATCTGTCTCTGAGTTTTGCATACTGTCTCTCTGTGAAGTCTCCTTCCTCCCTGTGGGTTTGTGGGTTCTTTGTCTGTCCGCTCTGCAATGGGTTTTCTCTGGGTGTTGTGTCTGCTCACTTGGAAGTGTCTCCTTGTATCACTTGTCCCTCTTGATTAGTCACCTCATATGACCTGGGTGCCGCTGCACCCCTCACTACTCCTTTAGTCCTCTCCTTCTGGGTCTCTCTAATGGCTGGATCCTCACAGATGTGCCTGTATCCAGGGCTCACAGGTCCTGGGCTGATCAGTTGTACCCTAGTGCCTGATTTCTCTGGCAATCTCCTCTCGGTGATATCTCCACCCTTCTGGCTGTAACAGGTCTTCCCGCATTGGTAGCAGGGTCCTTTGTCCCATAAGTGTCTGGGTTGGTCTGTTTGGCACCCCTGTGCTGGGGTATTTCTGTGTGCCAATGTTAACAAGGGATCCAAACCAGAAGAAACAGCCTTGGGTAACAGTCTCATAGCTGTTTTCACAGCTGATCCCACCTCACCATTGCTCTGTGGATATGCTGGGCAGGAAATGTGTGGTCAAACTCCCATATGCCTGCAAATTCCTTGAATTCTTCTGAGGCAAATTGAGGCCCATTGTCAGTGAATACAGAGTCTGTAGTTCCGTACCCTGCAAAGTGGGCCCTCATTTTCCCAATCTTGACTTGCTTGTATCAGGCAGGGCATTGACTTTCCAAAAAATGTGAGTAGTAATCCACTGACCTCAAGTATTGCTTTCCCTTGAAGGTAAGTCAGTCCACTCCCACCTTCTTCCATTGTTGGGTGGGCAGCTCATCTGGTAACAGTCACTTTCCGCTGGTGGTTCTCACGTGACTGACAGGTGTCACACCTTTCTGTCAAGGAGCGGAGTTGTGTATTCATTCCTGGCCAGTACACGCACACACAGACAGCTGTCAGTGCCCAGGGATGAGGCATGTATCTTTTGCAATGACATCCCATGACGAGCAACTCTCACCTCTCGTGAGTGCTCCCTGTCGGCTGAGTGCAGTGCTGCGCCTGGTGTTGCCTGTAAGTTGCCAACCTCGCTAGGCGGGCTTCAGTGGCTCAGCCCTCCGGCCAAGTCACACAGTCAAAATGTACAAGCCCCTTCTGGGGTAGCAAAAGTCCAACAAAACTCTCTGCCCTCACCAGGGTCTTCAGCCCTGTCTCTGGACCCTTTGAGTCTGGCCCCTTTTCTTGGGCATTTTAAACTAGCCTCGTGCCCTTTCCAGGGTGGGGGGCCTGGGCCGGCCCATTACTCTGAACCCCAACCCAGAGACTCTACACACAGCAGCCACATACCGCTGCCTCCAGTTTGCTGCTGCTTTCCCTGAGCCTTTTCCCACGTAGCCCCTCTCCTTTCACCTGTTCCTTTACAGTTGTCAGGTCCTCTCCTTCCTCTGGCCAGAGCAGAGCCAACATCCTCGCCTCTGGTCCCAGACAGGCACTGACCTGCTCAGTCCTTGCAGCTCCTTTTATCTGAGCCTGCAGGGCTCTGATTGGCTGCTTCTCTGCAGTCTGTTTAGGCAGGCCTGGAGGACCTTTTAAACTAAGCTGGGGGGGAGAAGTAGATAAGCTGGAAGGTAGGGATCGGGTCCAGAGTGACCTAGACAAATTAGAGGATTGGGCCAAAAGAAATCTGATGAGGTTCAACAAGGACAAGTGCAGAGTCCTACACTTAGGATGGAAGAATCCCATGCACTGCTATAGGCTGGGGACCGACTGGCTAAGCAGCAGTTCTGCAGAAAAGGACCTGGGGATTACAGTGGATGAGAAGCTGGATATGAGTCAGCAGTGTGGCCTCGTTGCCAAGAAGGCTAATGGCATATTGGGCTGCATTAGTAGGAGCATTGCTAGCAGATCGAGGGAAGTGATTATTCCCCTCTATTCGACACTGGTGACGCCACATCTGGAGTATTGCATCCAGTTTTGGGGCCCCCACTACAGAAAGGATGTGGACAAATTGGAGAGGGTCCAGCGGAGGGCAACAAAAATGATTGGGGGCTGGGGCACATGACTTACAAGGAGAGGCTGAGGGAACTGGGATTGTTTAGTCTGCAGAAGAGAAGAATGAGGGGGGATTTGATAGCAGCCTTCAACTACCTGAGCTCCAAAGAGGATGGAGCTCAGCTGTTCTCAGTGGTTGCAGATGACAGAACAAGGAGCAATGGTCACATGTTGCAGTGCAGGAGGTCTAGGTTGGATATTAGGAAACACTATTTCACTAGGAGGGTGGTGAAGCACTGGAATGGGTTACCTAGGGAGGTGGTGGAATCTCGATCCTTAGAGGTTTTTAAGCCCTGGCTGGGATGATTTAGTTGGTGTTGGTCCTGCTTTGAGCAGGAAGTTGGACTAGATAACCTCCTGAGGTCTCTTCCAACCCTAATCTTCTATGATTCTATTACCCACCTCCGCTGCTCCTTCCTGAGGTGGGGCATAGTAGGACTGCACGGCCTCCAGCGGAGGACACCAAAGAGCCAGGTATACCCCATCACACATACCTTTGTATAATTCTATCCTGCACACTCAGCTCATCTTTAATTTGAAAGTATAGAATCATAGAATCATAGAATATCAGGGTTGGAAGAGACCTCAGGAGGTCATCTAGTCCAACCCCCTGCTCAACGCAGGACCAATTCCCAACTAAATCATTCCAGCCAGAGCTTTGTCAAGCAGGGCCTTAAAAACCTCTATGATTCTGTTCCGGCAGGTACTTGGCTTTTCTCATCTAGCCTCTCTGCTAGGATCACTCTCTGGACTGTCTGTAGTTGGACGTCCTTTGCTGTAGCCTCATTGATTTCCATCAACGTAGGGTTGCCATTTTTCTAATTGCACAAAACTTAACACCCTTGCCCTGCTCTGCCCCTTCTCTGAGGCCCCGCCCCCACTCACTCCATTCCCCTTCCCTCTGTTGCTTGCTCTCCCCCACCCTTACTCATTTTCACTGGGCTGGGGCAGGGGGTTGGGGTGGGGCCAGAAATGAGGGGTTCAGGGTGCGGGAGGAGGCTCCGGGCTGGGGCAGGGGGTTGGGGTGCAAGAGGGGGTGAGGGCTCCGGATGGGGGTGCAGGCTTTGGGGTGGGGCCGGGGATCATAGAATCATAGAATCATAGAATATCAGGGTTGGAAGGGACCTCAGGAGGTCATCTAGTCCAACCCCCTGCTCAAAGCAGGACCTAATCCCAACTAAATCATCACAGCCAGGGCTTTGTCAAGCCTGACCTTAAAAACCTCTAAGGAAGGAGATTCCACCACCTCCCTAGGTAACCCATTCCAGTGCTTCACCACCCTCCTAGTGAAAAAGTTTTTCCTAATATCCAATCTAAACCTCCCCCACTGCAACTTGAGACCATTACTCCTTGTTCTGTCATCTGGTACCACTGTGAACAGTCTAGATCCATCCTCTTTGGAACCCCCTTTCAGGTAGTTGAAAGCAGCTATCAAATCCCCCCTCATTCTTCTCTTCTGCAGACTAAACAATCCCAGTTCCCTCAGCCTCTCCTCATAACTCATGTGCTCCAGCCCCCTAATCATTTTTGTTGCCCTCCGCTGGACTCTTTCCAATTTTTCCACATCCTTCTTGTAGTGTGGGGCCCAAAACTGGACACAGTACTCCAGGTGAGGCCTCACCAATGTCGAATAGAGGGGAACGATCACGTCCCTCGATCTGCTGGCAATGCCCCTACTTATACAGCCCAAAATGCCGTTAGCCTTCTTGGCAACAAGGGCACACTGTTGACTCATATCCAGCTTCTCGTCCACCGTAACCCCTAGGTCCTTTTCTGCAGAACTGCTGCCTAGCCACTCGGTCCCTAGTCTGTAACAGTGCATGGGATTCTTCCGTCCTAAGTGCAGGACTCTGCACTTGTCCTTGTTGAACCTCATCAGGTTTCTTTTGGCCCAATCCTCTAATTTGTCTAGGTCCCTCTGTATCCTATCCCTACCCTCCAGCGTATCTACCACTCCTCCCAGTTTAGTGTCATCTGCAAATTTGCTGAGAGTGCAGTCCACACCATCCTCCAGATCATTAATGAAGATATTGAACAAAACCGGCCCCAGGACCGACCCTTGAGGACTTTGTGATGTAGGAGAGACTCCAGGCTGGAGCCAAGGGGTTTGGGGTGCAGGAGGGGGCTCAGGTCTGGGGCAGGGGGGTCGGGGTGTGGGCTCCAGCCAAGCGGCGCTTACCTCAGGCGGCTCCCAGTTGGCGGCGCAGTGGGGCTAAGGCAGGCTCCCTGCCTGCCCTGGCTCTGTGTGGCTCCCGGAAGCGACTGGCATGTCCAGCTCCTAGGCGCAGGGGCCACAGGGCTCTGCGTGCTGCCCCTACAGCTCCCATTGGCTGCAATTCCCGGCCAATGGGAGCTGCGGAGCCGGTGCCTGGGGCAGGGGCAGTGCATGGAGCTTCCCTGATCGACCCTGGGCCTTGGGGCTGCAGGGACATGCCGGCCGCTTCCGGGAGCTGCGCGGAGCCAGGGCAGGCAGGGAGCCTGCCTTAGCCCCGCTGCACTGCCAACCAGACTTTTAATAGCCCCACCAGGTCCCTTTTCAACCAGGCATTCCAGATTCATGTCCTAATCCCCTTCTCCCGTCTTGTGGGTGCTGGGTGTGTATCCCCTGCTCAGGGTATCAGCTAACACCAGTAATTGTCCTGGACAATGTCTGATCTCTACCTGTAGCACTGGAGGTGCATCAACATGCGTTGCCATCTCTTTGGAGCCCTAAGAAAGGGCTTTGCCAGGATTGTCTCTAGGGGTTTGTGGGCTGATTGCACTATTCCTGGGTGGCCATAGGGGCACTGATGGAATCGCTCCGCTCCAAATACGACAGCCAGAAGCTCTTTTCCTGTTTGGGTCCAGTCTCTGACAGGGCTCTGCTAGCATAGGCGACCAGCATCCTTTGTCTGATGCATCATACTGGAATGTCAGTGTGACGCTGCCCCTTGAACAGATCCAGGGCTTATCACTAAGGATAAGATTTGGTCACAGATTCCGTAACTTTCAGAGATCTCCACGACAGTTTCTTCAGCTTCAGCCCTGAGCCCCGGGGTGGCGCAGCTGGAGCTGTCAGCTGCTGGGTTGGAGGCTGTCCGTGACTTTTATTAAAAATACCCGTGTAATGGGGCGAGTCCGGGGCTCGACCCTCTCAGGGGAAGAGGGGAGCCACACCGGCCCGCTGGTCGTACGTGGGCTCCAGTCCTATGCTGCGAGGTGGAGCAAGAAACAGTACACAAGAAGAACAGTCAACAGTACCGGAGCTCAGACCTTTGGGTCAGGGCTGAGCAACAACAGTACAGGGGCTCAGACCTTTGGGTCAGGGCTGACCAATCAGTACGGGGGCTCAGACCTTTGGGTCAGGACTGAGCAGTCAGTACGGGGGCTCAGACCTTTGGGTCAGGACTGAGCAACAGTATGGGGGCTCAGACCTTTGGGTCAGGACTGAGCAGGAACAGTACAAGGGCTCAGACCTTTGGGTCAGGGCTGAGCAGTCAGTATGGGGGCTCAGACCTTTGGGTCAGGGCTGAGCAGGAACAGTACAAGGGCTCAGACCTTTGGGTCAGGGCTGAGCAGTCAGTATGGGGGCTCAGACCTTTGGGTCAGGACTGAGCAACAACAGCCCGAGGGGGATAACTGCCACCCGCACCGGGGTGGCAGGGGGGACACAGGCCCTCCCACTCCACTGTGTCCCGGCCCGGGGCCCTAGACAGCGGTCTTCACCGCTGACGGTCAGTGGGGATCCTGGCCGCAACACACTGACATCGGCTCAGTTTGTTCAGCAGCCTGACTAAGGTCGGCTGCCCCCGGGCCACTTCCAACATCCCCCCTTGGGCCTACCTGGTCCACGGCGTCCGGCCCCGGGAAGTCCCACGGCATGTACTCCTCCCAACCCGGGCTGGGTGGTAGGTCGGGTAGGTTCTCGGGGAAAGTCGGCGAGATCTGCTCCGGGGGTTCCTCGGGGTTGTAGCAGGGGAGCGGGGGAGTTCTGGGCGGCTCCTCCTCGTAGGGGGCTCGGGGAAGCTCCGGCGGGTCCTCCCAGTAGCGGTCGAGGGGACCCTCGGGCCAGTCCGGGTAGCTACTCGGGGCTTCAGTAAGCTCCTCTTCGGGAGCTTCCCCAGGTAGGTCTGCTCCCGGCGGTGGCTGGCCTCCCACTGAGCTGGGATGGCCGGCTTTTATTCTTCCGGGTCGCCGCCTGACCCTCTGAGGGGCGGGCTCACCGCTCTGTGGCCCCGCCCCTTCCTGTGACCGGTGCTCAACCCTCTCAGGGGAAGAGGGGAGCCACACCGGCCCGCTACAACCCGTGACAAAATCTTAACCTTACTTCTCGCTGTGATCCCCCCGACGGGCCAGCGGTGCTCACCATCCACTACCACAAACCTCTGCTCTGCCCTCTGTTATTTTTCAGGTGAGTTGCGACGAGGTAATGTTTTTCTACAGGCTGCATTGTGCTCTCATGGTACGTTATTAGATTGTGCCTGCTGTCTGTAATGGGTGTATCTGAGACCAATTCACCTCAAGGAATCCCACGCCAGGAGGCCCTGCTGCAGGGTTCAGAGCACAGCCCGTTTTCCTGGTACCATTCTTGCATGCACAGAGGTTGGTATTGTCCCTTCTTGCTTTCCCGTCCTGACAGCCTGAACCTGATACGCTCTCGGACTCAAGGAGAGAGTCATGATGTCATCACCGCCGTCTGATGTCCCCTCCCCCACTTGTACAACCTCTTCTCTTGCACACACTGTTACCAGGGTTCAATTTGCCCCGTTCCTTGCAGTGCTGTCCTAGGGCAGGGCACTTCTCCACCCGCTCATGCTCTCCCACAGGAAATGCATCTCACTATGGGTATGGAACCCTGGCTGCCTGCCCTCCTTTGCTGCTGTCTCACTGCTGTACTTCTGGTGTGTTGTGCCTCGGGAGGCTTCCGTCCTTTGTCTTGAGGCTGCAGCTACATGCCCCAGGACTAAGCATCTGTCTAATGTGAGATGTACTTCCTGGAGCAGCTGCTCCTGCAGGTGGTGACCCCAAGTGCTGCAGACTGACCTGAATTAGGTACTCTGTCAAGTCCCCAAAATTGCATGGAGCAGCCTGTGTGCATACGGCAGTGACACTGGGCTCTATCCCCTCCCCTCTGCATTGGTCTCAAGTGAAGAACCTGTGTCGCTCTACAGCAGGGGTAGGCAACCGATCAGCACACGAGCTGATTTTCAGTGGCACTCACACTGCCCGGGTCCTGGCCACCGGTCCGGGGGGCTTTGCATTTTAATTTAATTTTAAATGAAGCTTCTTAAACATTTTAAAAACCTTATTTACTTTACATACAACAATAGTTTAGTTATATATTATAGACTTAGAGAAAGAGACCTTCTAAAAATGTTAAAATGTATGACTGGCACGCGAAGCCTTAAATCAGAGTGAATAAATGAAGACTCGGCACAGCACTGCTGAAAGGTTGCCAACCCCTGGCCTACAGTTTAATTCAGTGTTGAGGAGCCATAGGCCTGCTGTGAGGCTTGAGGCAGTGCTGAGCTCCCCAGGGGTGCAGCCCTCTCTCCCTTGTTCCCCAATAAGGTAAAATAACTGTTTTATTTTCCTGCTGATGTCATCATCCTGCATGGCCAGGTCTGTGCACAGCTCGAACTCCTCCTTCCACCAGGTCTGTTGCTGGGCTAGGTTTGTGTCAGCAAACCCCGGGGCTCCGGACCCAGTCTCAGGGCTCACGCAGCCAGCTGCTGTGCTGCAGATGCTGTGAGTTAGCAAAGAGCGAGGCTGCATGCAGGTTACATTGAACAAGTGGAACTTCTTTAACCGCTCTGCAGGGCTCTCTGTCCATGTGGCTGCCTTGCTTCCAGCCCTGATTCCTTGGTGTCCCCTCAATAACAGGCCTTCTAGGGAACAGGGCCCTCTGACTCCAGTGCCACTGATCACGAGAAACTTGCTTAACTTTCTGCTCAGCAAATCTCAGTGACGTCTCTGGGCATCTTCCTGAGTAAGGCAGGAGTAACGGCTGAGTGTAGCTCTCAGATTTAAATTAGAACAGCAACGTTTTCTCTTTCAGTCAACCTTGCCAAACTCTCTGCTCCCAGGGCAAATATTTTCCTTTGACAGGCGGGTAAAATATCATCAAGTTTGTGCTCAGGGTGATAAATATTCATGACAAGCTGTCTTAACCCCACTTGGTTGATGTTATCAGATGATATTTCGGCAGAAGCTGTAGAATGTCTGTGCAGTCGTCACCTGGGTTACAGTGTCTGGGATGGAAATGCCAGGTGGGGTGGGGGAGTTTTAGTGATGTGGGGTTCAGAGCTGTGCATTTCTCATCCTGACAAAAGCCTTGATGGAGAATGGCCCCTCGCCCTATGAGACTAAGTAAAATGTGACTTTCTTTGTTACTCTTCCCTCTCCAGCATTCCACATTGTCGCGCAAGTTTGTGGAGGTGATGTCTGAGTACAATGCCACCCAGTCTGACTACAGGGAGCGCTGCAAAGGGAGGATTCAAAGACAGCTAGAAATCAGTGAGTAAAACCACCCGCAGCAGCAACCCTGGGCAACTCAGTGTCTGGTGTGTCCAGAGTGCGGGTCGATTCCTGGGGCTGATTAACAGGCAATCAAAGCTGCTTCAGGGTTTCAGTGCTTCATGCAAAGCTCCCTCACTGCTGGCTGGGGGTGCTGCAGGAGTGGGCCGCGGCTGCAGCCTGATGTTGCCCTCCAGCGGCTGGGCCTACAGAGAAGGTAAGGGACATATTTGCTACTAGAGAGACAAGGAGGGTGAGGTAATTGCTTTTATTGGACCAACTTCTGTTGGTGACAGAGACAACACAGAGCTCTGCTTCCGGTCTGGGATCCTGGCTGAGGCCCCTGTGTATGTGTGTCACTAATACAGCATCACTTCAGGAGCACCAACTCTTTCAAGTGCAGAGCTGTCCGTGTGGCAGGCTCTGGCAAGGCTCACTGGGCCCGCCACCTTGTGCTGCAGGGGAGTTCAGGGCTAGTGTGCTCCCTGCGTATTCAGACGCTGACAGTCTCGTTAGAGGGAAAAGCCATTTTTGAAGGGAGCTCCAGACTGCTGAAAGGTGCCGGGTTGCCAGCGCAGAAGACTGGAAATGTCTGCACAGAATGGGTCCTGTACAGGGAGCCTATGGGCCTGAGCCCCGGCTCCAGGAGCTATTTACTGTCAAGGGTGTGAAGGAATCCTGTCTCCAGGGCCTAGTTCATCCTTGGCTTCTCTGCTGAGTCTGACGGCAAAGGGGCCAACTGGTGCCAGTTGTGATGGTAGTTTTGTGAGAGGTCACATATTCAATGAGGGGGGAGGGATAGCTCAGTGGTTTGAGCATTGGACTGCTAATCCCAGGGATGTAAATTCAATCCTTGAGAGGGCCATTTAGGAAACTGGGGTAAAAATCTGTCTGGGGATTGGTCCCGCTTTGAGCAGGGGGTTGGACTAGTCCTTTCCAACCCTGATATTCTATGGACTGACACCTCAGACTCCTTTTTCAGGGGCCTCCAACTCTGGTGCACCCACTTTTTCATTTCCTGTCGATGTTACCTTGCTCTCAGCTGCAGGTCATAGAATCATAGAATATCTGGGTTGGAAGGGACCTCAGGAGGTCATCTAGTCCAACCCCCTGCTCAAAGCAGGACCTAATCCCAACTAAATCATCACAGCCAGGGCTTTGTCAAGCCTGCCCTTAAAAACCTCTAAGGAAGGAGATTCCACCACCTCCCTAGGTAAACCATACCAGTGCTTCACCACCCTCCTAGTGAAAAAGTTTTTCCTAATATCCAATCTAACCCGCCCCCACTGCAACTTGAGACCATTACTCCTTGTTCTGTCATCTGGTACCACTGTGAACAGTCTAGATCCATCCTCTTTGGAACCCCCTTTCAGGTAGTTGAAAGCAGCTATCAAATCCCCCCTCATTCTTCTCTTCTGCAGACTAAACAATCCCAGTTCCTTCAGCCTCTCCTCATAACTCATGTGCTCCAGCCCCCTAATCATTTTTGTTGCCCTCCGCTGGACTCTTTCCAATTTTTCCACATCCTTCTTGTAGTGTGGGGCCCAAAACTGGACACAGTACTCCAGGTGAGGCCTCACCAATGTCGAATAGAGGGGAACGATCACGTCCCTCGATCTGCTGGCAATGCCCCTACTTATACAGCCCAAAATGCCGTTAGCCTTCTTGGCAACAAGGGCACACTGTTGACTCATATCCAGCTTCTCGTCCACCATAACCCCTAGGTCCTTTTCTGCAGAACTGCTGCCTAGCCACTCGGTCCCTAGTCTGTAACAGTGCATGGGATTCTTCCGTCCTAAGTGCAGGACTCTGCACTTGTCCTTGTTGACCCTCATCAGGTTTCTTTTGGCCCAATCCTCTAATTTGTCTAGGTCCCTCTGTATCCTATCCCTACCCTCCAGCGTATCTACCACTCCTCCCAGTTTAGTGTCATCTGCAAATTTGCTGAGAGTGCAGTCCACGCCATCCTCCAGATCATTAATGAAGATATTGAATAAAACCGGCCCCAGGACCGACCCTTGGGGCACTCCGCTTGAAACCGGCTGCCAACTAGACATAGAGCCATGGATCACTACCCGTTGAGCCCGACGATCTAGCCAGCTTTCTATCCACCTTATAGTCCATTCGTCCAGCCCATACTTCTTTAACTTGCCGGCAAGAAGACTGTGGGAGACCGTATCAAAAGCTTTGCTAAAGTCAAGGAATAACACATCGACTGCTTTCCCCTCATCCACAGACCCAGTTATCTCCTCATAGAAGGCAATTAGGGTAGGCGGGCATGACTTGCCCTTGGTGAATCCATGCTGACTGTTCCTGATCACTTTCCTCTCCTCTAAGTGCTTCAGAATTTATTCCTTGAGGACCTGCTCCATGATTTTTCCAGGGACTGAGGTGAGGCTGACTGGCCTGTAGTTCCCCGGATCCTCCTTCTTCCCTTTTTTAAAGATGGGAACTCCATTAGCCTTTTTCCAGTCATCCACCTCCCCCGATCGCCATGAGTTTTCAAAGATAATGGGCAATGGCTCTGCAACCACATCCGCCAGCTCCTTTAGCACCCTCGGATGCAGCGCATCCGGCCCCATGGACTTGTGTTCGTCCAGTTTTTCTAAATAGTCCTGAACCACTTCTTTCTCCACAGAGGGCTGGTCACCTCCTCCCCATGCTGTGCTTCCCAGTGCAGCAGTCTGGGAGCTGACCTTGTTCGTGAAGACAGAGGCAAAAAAAGCATTGAGTACATTAGGTTTTTCCACATCTTCTGTCACTAGGTTGCCTCCCTCATTCAGTAAGGGGCCGACACTTTCCTTGACTTTCTTCTTGTTGCTAACATACCTGAAGAAACCCTTCTTGTTACTCTTAACATCTCTTGCTAGCTGCAACTCCAAGTGTGATTTGGCCTTCCTGATTTCACTCCTGCATGCCTGAGCAATATTTTTATACTCCTCCCTGGTCATTTGTCCAATCTTCCACTTCTTGTAAGCTTCTTTTTTGCGTTTAAGATCAGCAAGGATTTCACTGTTTAGCCAAGCTGGTCGCCTGCCATATTTACTATTCTTTCTACACATCGGGATGGTTTTTTCCTGCAACCTCAATAAGGATTCTTTAAAATACAGCCAGCTCTCCTGGACTCCTTTCCCCCTCATGTTATTCTCCCAGGGGATCCTGCCCATCAGTTCCCTGAGGGAGTCAAAGTCTGCTTTTCTGAAGTCCAGGGTCCGTATTCTGCTGCTTTCCTTTCTTCCTTGTGTCAGGATCCTGAACTCGACCATCTCATGGTCACTGCCTCCCAGGTTCCCATCCACTTTTGCTTCCCCTACTAATTCTTCCCGGTTTGTGAGCAGCAGGTCTAGAAGAGCTCTGCCCCTAGTTGGTTCCTCCAGCACTTGCACCAGGAAATTGTCCCCTACACTTTCCAAAAACTTCCTGGATTGTCTGTGCACCGCTGTATTGCTCTCCCAGCAGATATCAGGGTGATTAAAGTCTCCCATGAGAACCAGGGCCTGCGATCTAGTAACTTGTGCTAGTTGCCGGAAGAAAGCCTCGTCCACCTCATCCCCCTGGTCTGGTGGTCTATAGCAGACTCCCACCACGACATCACCCTTGTTGTTCACACTTCTAAACTTAATCCAGAGACTCTCAGGTTTTTCTGCAGTTTCATACCGGAGCTCTGAGCAGTCATACTCCTCTCTTACATACAATGCAACTCCCCCACCTTTTCTGCCCTGCCTGTCCTTCCTGAACAGTTTATATCCATCCATGACAGTACTCCAGTCATGTGAGTTATCCCACCAAGTCTCTGTTATTCCAATGACATCATAGTTCCTTGACTGTGCCAGGACTTCCAGTTCTCCCTGCTTGTTTCCCAGGCTTCTTGCATTTGTGTATAGGCACTTAAGATAACTCGCTGATTGTCCCGCTTTCTCAGTCTGAGACAGGAGTCCTCCCCTCTTGCACTCTCCTGCTCGTGCTTCCTCCCGGTATCCCATTTCCCCACTTACCTCAGGGCTTTGGTCTCCTTCCCCCGGTGAACCTAGTTTAAAGCCCTTCTCACTAGGTTAGCCAGCCTGCTTGCGAAGATGTTCTTCCCTCTCTTCGTTAGGTGGAGCCCATCTCTGCCTAGCACTCCTTCTTGGAACACCATCCCATGGTCGAAGAATCCAAAGCCTTCTCTCCGACACCACCTGCGTAGCCATTCGTTGACTTCCACAATTCGACGGTCTCTACCCAGGCCTTTTCCCTGCACAGGGAGGATGGACAAGAATACCACTTGCGCCTCAAACTCCTTCTTCCAGCATGTCCCCTCCGCTGCACCCCAGCTTTATGTGGTGGCATCCGTATTCTCCGATGCTCACCCACTGATCACTTATGTTGGATTTGGCATGGAGACCTAGAGAAGAGAGTCTCTGTGTCCAATTGCCAACCCCAGCCCGCCCCACCCCACCGGACCAGGCACTCTTCTCCCCTGCGTTTGGATACAGAGCGTTTGGGTTGTTTTCTGTGTTTTGTCAATGAAGGAGAGCTGCCGATTGCTTTCAGATGGAGCAGGCTGGAGGAAGCCCAAGGCATCTCCCCTCATAAGCAATTAATAGAGTCTTGTTAAGAGATAAAAGAGCCTGTGAAATCTAGGCCTGGACCCCGTGTTCAGCTGTGCGTTCACCACACTCTTCCCTGCCCCACCACACAGGAGTTTACTGTCCAGTCAGCAGAGCCAGTCTGGGGAGTCCCTGTGTGGTGGCCCCTAGCAGCTGGAATTACAGGAAATAAGGAAATGTCACTTCAATGTGGCCAGGGAGATGGTGAAGCACATGGAGGGGGAATAAAGCTGTTTCCTGGCTCAGCCCCTCAACTCTCCTCCACCCCTTTGGCAGCACTTTTCCTGTACACGGGTTGCCGTCTCCTCAGCGAACACTGGGATGTGCCTTTATTTTGTGATGCTAGCTGGAAAAGCTGCCCCAGTGTTACTCTCCTTTTCAAGCGTGCTGCCTGGCACACCCTGTAATTGCTTCCATGTTGGCAGTCAAGAGTGTTTGAGAGAGGTGTGCAAAGGTTTCAATTAATAGCTGCTAAATTAGTGAGGAGGGAGCCCTTTTCAGCACAGAGGCTGGGTTATTGTTTAATTAGTGCCCTGTTTTTAGAAAGCCAAGTTGTTGGGTCTTGCTGAGGCTTCTCAGCTGTGTCTAGCCAATGTCATTATCGGGCTGGCATCCTCACCAAAACTTCCTGTACTGTTCCTCACATCTCTTCTCTCTTTATGCTTGGAGGGATTAGATTTTTATTGGGAAATGTCAGTAAACGACGATTTCTCCACTCACACACAAAGCCACCAAGAAATAGTTTCAGCAATAATAATAAAAATGTACAGATAGACAACGCAAGAAAAATGCTGCTTGAGAATTTACTAGCGTCCCCCCTCAGTGTGTTTAAAGTGTGATGCAATGAATGCTTGACAGTTCTGCTAAAACAGCCGACTCGGGCATTAGCGCAGCTGGAGCTGCAGGTAACTGTGCAGCACTCACAAAGCTGTTACTTTCCCCTCAACGTTACTGTCATTAAATAATTAGTGTCTGACCCCCCATAATATCCCACAACGGTGAACATTTAAATAGCAAAAAATCTAAGAAAAGTCGAAAGATAAACTCGAATCGAATCGAGAACAATACAATTTGAATTCTGCCAAGCCTCTGTAGCCAGGAACTAGCAGCCACTCCTCATTGGAAAGGACGTTGGACCAGCTGCCTCTGCCTAACCCCGGGCTGCACCCCTGCAACCCCAGTACCTTGCACAAGGCCTGCAGCCTGGGGCTTTACCAAGCTGGAGCTCCCCAGCTCCTCTTGCCTTTCCCCAGTCCTGCTCTGTTCCCTGTACCCTGAGCTCCCAAGAGCTAGAGAGAGACTGCCCCAGCTCCTGGCTCACAACCCTTCTATAGGGCCAGCTGTCTCCTACTTGGGCATGGCCCCAGCTGTGGCTGCCTTCCCAATCAGCCTACCCTATTGGCTCTCAGGCCCAGCCCTTTCCAAGGGCTGGCTTTTAACCCTTTCTGGGCCGAAGCGGGGTGACTGCCCCGCTACACCTCCCCCCCCCAAGATCACCACTCCTGGCCTGGACCATTCGCCCATGTGCCTCCAGAGCCGCTTGTTTCTTTTCCGACTCCTTCAGCTGCTTACGCAAGCGGATCTCGTCGTCTACGACAGCCGCATACTCTTTAGCGAGGTCCATGGCATTTGCTTCGGCCTTGCGGCGGGCCTCCTCTGCAGCCTCCAGCCGCACACACAGGCCAGAGTCCCCCAGGCCCTCTTCCTTCAGGGGCTGGGTTCCTACTGCTACCTGCTCTACAACAGCCTGCGTCCCGGCCTCTTGCTGGGCCCACCCTGTCCCAGTCTCTTTGTCTGCCATCCCCCGTGGGTGGCTCTCGGGCAGGTCTACTGCCATCTCTGCAGCATCTACCCGGCCGATCCTTGACCTGTTTGGGTCCTCAGGCCCCTCCACCTGAGTTTGCCCTCCTCTGAGGGGACGGTTCCTCTTTATGTGGCCCCGTTCATGGCAGCCAAAGCAGACTCGCTACCCCTTTGCTGCCTGGGGCCCCAGCTTCTTCTGTTGGTCCTTCTCAGGGACAGCCCTCCCTGGGCTGCCCTGGGCCGTGCTCCTTGAGGCAAGGCACTCCCTCCATAGGTGCCCCCGCTGCCCACAGGCCCAACACCTTCTTCGCCTCCTGACGTCCCTCGCCAGGTGGCCTCTCATAAGTGCTTGTCCCTTCCCCCATTCTGGGTGAGGCTCCCTGCCCCCATCCCAGTAGGGACAATTCACCCTTACATGTCCACACTTCCCACAGGTGTAACAAGCCCTGCACTGTGCCCCGGGCCTCCTGGCCCGAGCACTGGGCTTCTCCCACCAGTCTCGGTGGTCTTTTTGGAACTCTCTCTGCAGGAGTTTCACCAGGGCTTGCTGCTCCTCTGCCAGTTGCCCCAGTTGTGCCTGCAAGGCCCACTGTACCTCCCACTGTCTCTCCTGGTTCTCCCGGACCACACGGAGCAAGGTCTCACGCCTCTCCTGTGTTCCATCAGTCCCCTTCTGTGGGGGCCCTGGCACCAGAGACCAGCCAGGGACGGCACAAGAGCCTTCAGCAAAGAAAACCTCTGTATATGCTGGGTCCATTGTCCCCTCCTTTTCCAGGCAATAGTCCCAGTCCTCGCCCTGCCCCTTGTATCGGGGTGTACCGCAAATGCCCGCATTCTCCACCACCTGTAGCAAAGCGCGACTCATCCGTGCAGTGCCTCCTGCTGGTTGTCCTGGGAATTAGCTTGATTCCAGCCCGGAGCGCCCTCTTCAGGCCGGTGGCTCACCTGCCTCAGGACCCCGTGTCCTTCCCGGACCCCGATGCCCCTTTACCTCAGGGTTCTGCCCCCAGCAGTAACCCCGCTCTAGGTCTCCCCTCCCAGGGGAACCCCCACCCTCTAAACCCACCTTGCCTCAGTGGCTACTGCTAGTCATCATCTAGCCCCACTCACTGGGGCAGACTGCAGTCTGTCATGGCCACTCATCATTGGCAAGGAGGTTGGACCAGCTGCCTCTGCCTAACCCTGGGCTGCACCCCTGCAACCCCAGTACCTGTTTTAGGCCTTGCACAAGGCCTGCAGCCTGGGGATTTACCAAGCTGGAGCTCCCCAGCTCCTCTTGCCTTTCCCCAGTCCTGCTCTGTTCCCTGTACCCTGAGCTCCCAGGCAGCCAGGTCCTTCTCTCCCAAGAGCTAGAGAGAGACTGCCCCAGCTCCTGGCTCACAACCTTCCCAATCAGCCTATTCTTATTGGCTCTCAGGCCCAGCCCTCTCCAAGGGCTGGCTTTTAACCCTTTCAGGGCCAGAGCAGGGTGACTGCCCCGCTACAGGGCCCTGCGGGCTGGCGCGATTGGCCAGCGCAATCGGTCCCGGAAGTGATGGGTCGGTCCTGGAAGTGACAGATTCATCACTTCCGCCCTGGGCCCCACACCCCGTTAGGGACGGCCCTGGCCCTGAGGCCCGATATTGCTGTCAGCGGGCCTGCTCCTCCACTCGGGGGCAGGGGTGGAAACCCTCCAGGAACAAAAACTTAACAAAGCACCAGTCCCATTCAGTTTCAATGTGAGAAGCACTGCTTGGAAACAGCTGAGCTGAAGGGTAGGCTCCAGTTTCCTCTGGGCTGTAAACGGTCAGGGGCTACAGCATGTGCCGCTCGTATGGAGGGTCTTGAAAAGGCTCCTTTAAACCTGACCCTTTCTGCTGGGATGTGGAGGGAGCAGAAAGCTGAGTCAATTCCTGAACTTTCATTTTTCAGCTGCCAGATCCCCAGGTAGGAAGCGCAGGAAGCGCTGAGGGTGAGTTTGTAAATAGCTCATGTTTTAGAACATAAGGGGAATTACTTCTCGGCCTTTCCAAAAACACTGGTTGAGCTTCCTTCCAGCAAAGCGAGTGAGTTTCATCCTGAGAGACTGCAGCTTCTTCCTGCACTGGAAACTGGGGCAGTTAGTTAAAGCTTCTCCTCTCTGCTTTTGATTTCTGTGACAGATGCCTTTTCTGTCAGCGCCGGCCTGTTTCTCACACCGCCCCTCACTCTTCTCAGGGAATATGGTTGGTGGACAGATACAGAAATAGCTCTCAGCCACAATGAGGATGGAGGACTTCAGTCCCATGGGCAGATTTTCCCTTCTGGCAATGTAGATCTGTCATGGTAAATGGCAGGGAAGCGCAGGGCCGGGTGCTGGTGGTGACATCACAAGCCAGGAAAATCCTGGCAAATACCTGAAAATCACAGACTACCCTAATCATGAAAGAGTAACTGTCCCAAGCCCTGCAGCATTCCCATTGTAAGTTGGGAGTTTATGGCTCATAGTGTGGTACTGTTTTCAGTAAGGAATGTTTTATAAGGATCAAACTATCTTTGCAGAACCACGCTTCTAAAGAGGAGCACATCAGAACCACTGGACTCCTGCCTCCTTATATAGTCCTCCTGGTATTTTTATGTCCCACAAACACTGACTTAATGACTTTAGTGGACACTTTTTTCTTGTTGCCCTCCTATGTCCTGCCTATTGTGATGGTCTAGTCTAGTGCTTGGTCATTTCCGACTCCTTCAATCTGATCCTTGAGCCCCTGCAGCGTGGAGACTGATCCCCCACTCTGTAATCACTTCCAGAGCAGTTTTCTGGGCCATTCGCATTAGACACAGTTTAAACAACTTCACCTGCTCTTTCTCCACACGCCAATCCACCCACTCACTCACTCACTCTGCCCCCAAAATTGCCAAGACACCAGAAGTCATGGAGATTTTTTAGATACATGGACATCCTGGAATTCATGACAGCCAGACAAATTCCTCCGGAGCCATTCTCCTGCATCAGCTGGGTTCTATTGAAATTGCACTGGGAGAATCTAAGTCAGCCTTGGTTAGGAGCTTTCCTTAAATTAATGCGTTGTGAAGTCTGAGCGTTACATGCTACTTGTGACAGGGGATGACATGCTCTTATTTCCTCTTCAGCTTTGCCGGGTAGGAGCAATGACGTTTGAAATTTAATTTCATAGAATCATAGAATATCAGGGTTGGAAGGGACATCAGGAGGTCATCTAGTCCAACCCCCTGCTCAAAGCAGGACCTAATCCCAACTAAATCATCCCAGCCAGGGCTTTGTCAAGCCTGACCTTAAAAACCTCTAAGGAAGGAGATTCCACCACCTCCCTAGGGAACCCATTCCAGTGCTTCACCACCCTCCTAGTGAAAAAGTTTCCTAATATCCAATCTAAACCTCCCCCACTGCAACTTGAGACCATTACTCCTTGTTCTGTCATCTGGTACCACTGAGAACAGTCTAGATCCATCCTCTTTGGAACCCCCTTTCAGGTAGTTGAAAGCAGCTATCAAATCCCCCCTCATTCTTCTCTTCTGCAGACTAAACAATCCCAGTTCCCTCAGCCTCTCCTCATAACTCATGTGCTCCAGCCCCCTAATCATTTTTGTTGCCCTCCGCTGGACTCTTTCCAATTTTTCCACATCCTTCTTGTAGTGTGGGGCCCAAAACTGGACACAGTACTCCAGGTGAGGCCTCACCAATGTCGAATAGAGGGGAACGATCACGTCCCTCGATCTGCTGGCAATGCCCCTACTTATACAGCCCAAAATGCCGTTAGCCTTCTTGGCAACAAGGGCACACTGTTGACTCATATCCAGCTTCTCGTCCACCGTAACCCCTAGGTCCTTTTCTGCAGAACTGCTGCCTAGCCACTCGGTCCCTAGTCTGTAACAGTGCATGGGATTCTTCCGTCCTAAGTGCAGGACTCTGCACTTGTCCTTGTTGAACCTCATCAGGTTTCTTTTGGCCCAATCCTCTAATTTGTCTAGGTCCCTCTGTATCCTATCCCTACCCTCCAGCGTATCTACCACTCCTCCCAGTTTAGTGTCATCTGCAAATTTGCTGAGAGTGCAGTCCACGCCATCCTCCAGATCATTAATGAAGATATTGAACAAAACCGGCCCCAGGACCGACCCTTGGGGCACTCCGCTTGAAACCGGCTGCCAACTAGACATGGAGCCGTTGATCACTACCCGTTGAGCCCGACGATCTAGCCAGCTTTCTATCCACCTTATAGTCCATTCATCCAGCCCATACTTCTTTAACTTGCCGGCAAGAATACTGTGGGAGACCGTATCAAAAGCTTTGCTAAAGTCAAGGAATAACACATCCACTGCTTTCCCCTCATCCACAGACCCAGTTATCTCCTCATAGAAGGCAATTAGGTTAGTCAGGCATGACTTGCCCTTGGTGAATCCATGCTGACTGTTCCTGATCACTTTCCTCTCCTCTAAGTGCTTCAGAATTGATTCCTTGAGGACCTGCTCCATGATTTTTCCAGGGACTGAGGTGAGGCTGACTGGCCTGTAGTTCCCCGGATCCTCCTTCTTCCCTTTTTTAAAGATGGGCACTACATTAGCCTTTTTCCAGTCATCCGGGACCTCCCCCGATCGCCATGAGTTTTCAAAGATAATGGCCAATGGCTCTGCAATCACATCCGCCAACTCCTTTAGCACCCTCGGATGCAGCGCATCCGGCCCCATGGACTTGTGCTCGTCCAGTTTTTCTAAATAGTCCCGAACCACTTCTTTCTCCACAGAGGGCTGGTCACCTTCTCCCCATACTGTGCTGCCCAGTGCAGCAGTCTGGGAGCTGACCTTGTTCGTGAAGACAGAGGCAAAAAAAGCATTGAGTACATTAGCTTTTTCCACATCCTCGGTCACTAGGTTGCCTCCCTCATTCAGTAAGGGGCCCACACTTTCCTTGACTTTCTTCTTGTTGCTAACATACCTGAAGAAACCCTTCTTGTTACTCTTAACATCTCTTGCTAGCTGCAACTCCAAGTGTGATTTGGCCTTCCTGATTTCACTCCTGCATGCCTGAGCAATATTTTTATACTCCTCCCTGGTCATTTGTCCAATCTTCCACTTCTTGTAAGCTTCTTTTTTGCGTTTAAGATCAGCAAGGATTTCACTGTTTAGCCAAGCTGGTCGCCTGCCATATTTACTATTCTTTCTACACATCGGGATGGTTTGTTCCTGCAACCTCAATAAGGATTCTTTAAAATACAGCCAGCTCTCCTGGACTCCTTTCCCCCTCATGTTATTCTCCCAGGGGATCCTGCCCATCAGTTCCCTGAGGGAGTCAAAGTCTGCTTTTCTGAAGTCCAGGGTCCGTATTCTGCTGCTTTCCTTTCTTCCTTGTGTCAGGATCCTGAACTCGACCATCTCATGGTCACTGCCTCCCAGGTTCCCATCCACTTTTGCTTCCCCTACTAATTCTTCCCGGTTTGTGAGCAGCAGGTCTAGAAGAGCTCTGCCCCTAGTTGGTTCCTCCAGCACTTGCACCAGGAAATTGTCCCCTACACTTTCCAAAAACTTCCTGGATTGTCTGTGCACCGCTGTATTGCTCTCCCAGCAGATATCAGGGTGATTAAAGTCTCCCATGAGAACCAGGGCCTGCGATCTAGTAACTTGTGCTAGTTGCCGGAAGAAAGCCTCGTCCACCTCATCCCCCTGGTCTGGTGGTCTATAGCAGACTCCCACCACGACATCACCCTTGTTGTTCACACTTCTAAACTTAATCCAGAGACTCTCAGGTTTTTCTGCAGTTTCATACCGGAGCTCTGAGCAGTCATACTCCTCTCTTACATACAATGCAACTCCCCCACCTTTTCTGCCCTGCCTGTCCTTCCTGAACAGTTTATATCCATCCATGACAGTACTCCAGTCATGTGAGTTATCCCACCAAGTCTCTGTTATTCCAATGACATCATAGTTCCTTGACTGTGCCAGGACTTCCAGTTCTCCCTGCTTGTTTCCCAGGCTTCTTGCATTTGTGTATAGGCACTTAAGATAACTCGCTGATTGTCCCGCTTTCTCAGTCTGAGACAGGAGTCCTCCCCTCTTGCACTCTCCTGCTCGTGCTTCCTCCCGGTATCCCATTTCCCCACTTACCTCAGGGCTTTGGTCTCCTTCCCCCGGTGAACCTAGTTTAAAGCCCTCCTCACTAGGTTAGCCAGCCTGCTTGCGAAGATGTTCTTCCCTCTCTTCGTTAGGTGGAGCCCATCTCTGCCTAGCACTCCTCCTTCTTGGAACACCATCCCATGGTCAAAGAATCCAAAGCCTTCTCTCCGACACCACCTGTGTAGCCATTCGTTGACTTCCACAATTCGACGGTCTCTACCCAGGCCTTTTCCCTGCACAGGGAGGATGGACGAGAATACCACTTACGGCTCAAACTCCTTTATCCTTTATCCTTCTTCCCAGAAGAAATTTGATTTCTGCTCCCTGAGAACGGGAAAAGAGGGTTGGATAAAGGCCTCAACTTCTGTGTTTCATCAGCACTTCACAATGGCTTACACCGAGGAGGGGTTTGTAGCCCTGCCCTCTCGGACCTGAATGACCAGTGTTTGGATAAAAGGAAAAGAGTAAGAGGGAACAATGCTCTGGCTGCGAAAGAGAGCATGCCCGGTGCACGTGTACCCATGTAGCAGGGGGCCGTACCAGAGCGCCCCCTTGTGGCATAGCGTGGCCCTGCAGGCACGCACACACACACGAACACACACAGCTCCCTGGTGGTTCTCGCAATAACTTGCTCCCAGAGCAGAATACTTAAAGTAACCTCCCCCTGGAGGGGTCTTATTAAGTCTTTGCAGAGTGCAGACTCCTTGGCCCCTCCATTACAAATCTCTTCGCTGAAGAGCCATGCAAGCGTTTTCCCTCGAGGTGCTGGCTGGCATTCTCCTTTACAGGCTCTCTGCCCTCTCCCCTTTGCTTCATAGGAGGCTTCTCTTTTATCTCCAGGCCTGCACGGATGTAGCCGGGACCCTCCTGTCATGTGGTGACTGATTTTCTGCACCTTGGGAGGAGAGCTGACTGAGTCACAGATGGGGCTGGACCCAGTGCCTCTGACTGGGCCACTCACCCCCTGACATCCCAGTAACATCCTGCATTAATTCTGCCTCACAAAATGGCAGCTGCAGCCAGACGCCTTAGACATGTAAAAGGACAGTATGCTGAAAACGAAGCCTTGAGTGGTCAATGCCCTGCCCTACTGGGGAGGTCTGAAGAGGTATTCAGTGACCCAAGCCTGTGTCTGGCGTGGAGAACAGACGGTGCAAACGAAGGGAGGGAGGCTCCCTTAACCACTGGGCACTCGCAGCAGTGTAGACTTCAGGCCTTCTGGCAGCAGGGAGGGGGTTCTCCTCTGCTGGGGTAAAACTCTGTCTCCCCCACCACTATACAATACATTTAAACAAGCCCATTAGCCACCAGGAGCCCACCGAAGGCACCCTGGGGAGCTCTGGAACTGCAGAGCAGAGGGCAGTCATGCCTGAGACGTCATTCTCACAGACATTCCCAGCTCCACTGGCAGGTTTGGGGAACCTTCACACTGTTGCACCAGTGGCAGCACAAGTGTAGACAAGGCACCCACATTTTTAACACTGTGTTAGCCCTGCACAGATGATAACAGCGTACAAACGCCTGAGCCCTGATTCGCTCTACCACCAGTGGAGCTCCCCAGCTGGGAGATCTCCCCTTTCCAGTTCTGCTGCACTAACACTGGCTGTATGTTTGGGTTGCAAACATTGAGGGGATGTTGACATCTGAACCAAAAGCTATTTGCATTTGAATTACAAATACACCATGGAAAGATTTGTATTGCTCACAGGCTTGGTAAAACGTGGATTATACACAACCTAAATGCAGGGCCCAAATCTCCCTGGTGCCCCCACTAATGGACAGACTGGGCGATGTGTGATGCACAGGCCTGGGAGCATAGGAGAGATTTGTGTCTTTCTAAACTGAGGATACTGTCCCCAAAAGATTGTGACTAGCTTCAGGCTGCCTTGCATGGGTGAGTGCTGAATCAGCCTGTATCCAGGTTAGGGATTCTTGGTGAGGGGGGGTTTTGGTCTCTCCATATTTTCCTCTGTTTCTTGTATTTATAAATTATTGTCTTGTGCGTTAGATTCAAGGTCCAAAAGTCATGGCCCCCTCCAACTCCAGCAAAACCAAGACATCAAGGGAATCAAGCTGACTTTGTGTCCAGCAACCTAGACGGCTGTCTGAGATGCAGAAGTACAGGGTATCCTTAGGACTTTCCCCAAAACGTGAATCCTAGGCTGAGTATTGGAACAAACTCACTGAGGGCTTTCACAGCAGATCAAGCAATTCAGGCGCAGTCAGCGCCTGGGCTAATAATGTCGCATATTAAGGAGAGAAATAGCACAGCTACAAGACGCACTGTAGGGCTAGCTCAGGTGCATCCCTTTCTGTCTGCACTGATGCCTCCCTCTGAGCAGAAGGGAGGGAAGGAGGCACTTCCATGTGAGGTCCCCATTAGTAGTGTGCGGCGTGCAAAGGTTTCCAGACAGGTCATGACTGGCAGAACACACCAGCTAAATCAGCGTTATACCGCATTGCTCTGAAAGATCCAGAAAGCAACCACAGTCGTTATGCCAAGCAGTTCTCCTACAAACAAAGGAATCCTTTCAATAATCACAGATCAGAAATAACAGACGTGTTTAAAGCTAGAAAGTGCCTGGAGCTGGGTCTGGCCTGCATTACCAGAGTCAAAGCTGGAACTTCATCCAGAGGCCATCACATCATCCAGAAGCAGGTTCTTCATCTCAGAACTAGGAAGAGTTCCCATTGCATGGCATTGTGCCTTCACTCTGCTGGGCGAGGCGCATCAGTGATGTTCTCATGACAGTGTCCTGGAGAAAAGAGTTTTTATCCTGCTCTGCATAGCAGGGTAAGATAGCTGGGGTTAGTTTTAATGCGAATTTGGTGTCCAGATCCCATAGGTCCCATTCCCTCTGCATCCCAAGCGCCCATTCATTGCCTCCCCAATTGCCTTTTTAATTGTATTTATATAGTTTCATGTCCCCCTTTCACTGCTCAGTATTGTATATTTAATATTATTTAGAGAGACAGTTGAATAATATTCACAGATGGTCCATTCACTGATTTTTTTCCATCAGTTGTTAAATTAATCACAAATATACTCAGCTAGTTCTGTAGATGCCCAGATACCATTAGTCACATACATTATTTGTGAGTCCTTGTCACTCGACAAATAATTAATTTGCAAATAATGTATTCCATTAGTCAACCAGCTCTGGGGATTGACAGTGCAGAGGGCTCCTGATGATTTATCAAGGTCCCTTCCAGCCCCATATTTCTATGATTTCCTTAAGAAGTCTATTTCCTTCTGGCTCCCTCTTTTCCATTCATTTTCTCTCTCTCTCTTTCTCGCTCATTCTTTTGTTTTATTTTATCTACATTTTGTAGGCTTTTCTTTTCTCCTTTTGATGTTTGCATAACACCCTATTAAATGGTTCCTTCACCATTATCAGAGGGGCAGAACTATTGTGTGGCAGATTTGATTTCCATGACATCTTTCTTTCAGAATTAAACACCCACCAATCCTTCAATTTCAAAGCCGTTCCATTTAGCAATAACTGTTCTGTGATGGGTGTGCAGTTCTTCTCCCTTGTTCGATTACAGATATTGCATAAAAGTTACAAAACTCCAGGCACTTAGACCCTAAATCCCAGGGAAAATCAATAGGACTTAGCTTACTAGCAGCCAGATTTTTCAAGACATATAGTCTCTTAAAGGTGCAGACAGATGTGTAGTGGTATTTTTGAAAGCCTGTGGGTGCCTTATATGGTTTTGTAAATCTTACCAAGTGCCCACCTGCATCTTTAGGCACCTCCACACCTTTACAGATCTGGCCCTCAGTGACTGAGGTGCTTTTGAAAATGGGACGTAGGTACTTGTGAAAATTTTAGCCATTTGGATTTGTTCTGACCCTGATGAGCTCCTCCTCCTGGACACTTACCAGGCTGCTGTACTGATCCAAACCTTGGGTCCCACATGCTCTCAGCTGGCTGGAGCAGCGCAGAGCTTGAGCACTAGCTCTCTGGTTCTGGGCCCCTAGGCACACACTCCAGGAGCAGATTCTGTGTCTGCGACCCCACAGTCCAATTGCCTAGGCCCTGAAATTAGTGCAGGCTCTCCAGAGGCTGCTGCCCTCCTCCCCAGTAGCTTCTGCATGCTCCCAGTGTTCCACCACAAGTGGGGACCCTCTGGCTTTCTGTTTCTCTCTTCGCGGGTACATGACAGTGTAACACCCACTTTGCAAAGGAATTCCTGAACCCACGCACACTTCACTCAGAGAGAAAGTCCAAGAGAGAGACAGATTTCCAGAAAAATAAGCTCCTGAATGTAAGATCCTGCCTCAGTTTCCTCACCCCCCTGAGAGTCCTTTGAGTCTAAGTGTCTTCCAGGGAGTCCTGGATTCTTCTGCACCCCCTCTCCTCCTGCCCAGTCTTGTCTTTTGGTGATGGTCTCTGCTCAAGCATGCACAGGTCCCTCCTGCTTACCAGCATAGTTTTGAATCCCATGCGAGTGAGAGAAGAGCTCATGCCCTAGCCAAGTAGCATTCACATGCCCATCCCTTTTTGTCTCAGGCCCCGTCTACACTACCCGCCGAAATCGGCGGGTAGCCATCGAAGTATCGGGGATCGAATTATCGCGTCTTGTCTGGACGCGATAAATCGATCCCCGAACGCGCTACTTCGAACTCCGGTACTCCTGCAGGGCGAGCGGAGTTACCGGAGTCGACGTGGGAGCCGCGAACTTTGATCGCGGCGCCGCGCGGACGCGAGGTAAGCGCGCCAAATTCGAACTAAGGTACTTCGACTTCAGCTACGCGAATAGCGTAGCTGAAGTCGAAGTACCTTAGTTCGATCCCGCCCCTAGTGTGGACCAGCCCTCAGAGTGAGGGTGGGACCATAAGAGACATTAGCAAATCAATAGTCCTTCCAGGAAGTCTCCATTGTCCTGCTAGAGCAAGGTTGTTCAGTTGTTGATGGGGCATTCAGGGGCAGACACCGAGGCAGACACCAGTCACCCTACCCTTAACACCAGATAGGAGATCTCCATAAGGGGATGAGCAAACGGAGAGTACATAACATCTAACTGGAATTCGTAAATTCCCACCAGCAGATTCCCAAACTGTCACAGCATTACACTAAAATCCTTGTTAGCCTGGGGTTAATCTGCTTCTGAGTGCCCATCTGAAGTCATAAACGTGTCTGTGACATCATAATCCTCTCCAGAGCAACAGGTTAAGATGTCACAAACACGGGATTATGACTTGAAATGGGGAATAAGGAGCAGGAAGAGAGGCGCTTCAAAGCACCGGGGCTGCTCTTTTCATTACAGCATCTCTAGGGCAAGAGAGAAATAAAGGAGACAATGAAAAATGAACTTTTCAGAGACAGTCTTCAGTGCGGCCTCAGCCGTCTGTCAGGGATTCATGACTCTCACAAGGGGATTTGCTGTGGAGCTACAGACAGACCCTGGTTTATTCTTCTAGCAGGAAGCCCCAGCTGGTGGAGCCAGACAGAACCCAGTACAGATATCAAGGCCAAATACCACATGAGAAGGCCGGGAGGAAAACAGCAATGTTCAGGACTGGTGCAGCGAAACTTCTGCTTCCATCCAAAACTGTGACTGCTTATATACAAAAGGCATTCTGCCCTTAGCCCTCCCCTTGCCTCGTCCATTCTTGTGTAGGCTTGGGATCCCAGCTGCACACTGGAGCAGGCTGTTGCACTGCAGGAGTGTCGAGCCCTGCATGCCACTGTGGCGCTGTGCTCAGCAGAGCTGGGATTGTGCATGGACAGTTCAGGAAGATCAGTGCCACCCTCCCAAGGGTAATGCAGTGTTGCTCCCGTTCAGTCCATTTTTGGACCCTGTTACTTCTCAGCTGCAGGTTCAGTTTGTTGATTCCTGGCCCCATTTCACAAAAGCTGTTTCAGGAACAATTTGAATTTGTCGGGTTCTTCGTGCTTGCTAGCAGATGGGGGTAGATGCCTAGAATCATAGAATCATAGAATATCAGGGTTGGAAGGGACCTCAGGAGGTATCTAGTCCCCCCCCCTGCTCAAAGCAGGACCAACCCCAACTAAATCAACCAAGCCAGGGCTTTGTCAAGCCGGGCCTTAAAAACCTCTAAGGATGGAGATTCCACCACCTCCCTAGGGAACCCATTCCAGTGCTTCACCACCCTCCTAGTGACATAGTTTTTCCTAATATCCAACCTAGACCATCCCCACTGCAACTTGAGACCATTGCTCCTTGTTCTGTCATCTGGTACCACTGAGAACAGTCGAGCTCCATTCTCTTTGGAAATCCCCTTCAGGTAGTTGAAAGCAGCTATCAAATCCCCCCTCATTCTTCTCTTCTGCAGACTAAATAATCCCAGTTCCCTCAGCCTCTCCTCATAACTCATGTGCTCCAGCCCCCTAATCATTTTTGTTGCCCTCCGCTGGACTCTTTCCAATTTTTCCACATCCTTCTAGTAGTGTGGGGCCCAGTAGCGGCGCCAGCTTTGCCGGCGCTCTAGGCGGCGGAAGGTCCCGCCCCCCAAATCCCGCCCCCAACAGCGGTGGCGGAAGGTCCCGCCCCCAAATTTCTACGGCCTCAAATGTTTGCGCCCTAGGCGACCGCCTAGGTCACCTAATGGGTTGCGCCAGCCCTGGTGGGGCCCAAAACTGGACACAGTACTCCAGCCTCAGCCTCACCAATGTCGAATAGAGGGGAATGATCACGTCCCTCGATCTGCTGGCAATGCCCCTATTTATACAGCCCAAAATGCCGTTAGCCTTCTTGGCAACAAGGACACACTGCTGACTCATATCCAGCTTCTTGTCCACCGTAACCCCTAGGTCCTTTTCTGCAGAACTGCTGCCTAGTCACTCGGTCCCTAGTCTGTAGCAGTGCATGGGATTCTTCCGTCCTAAGTGCAGGACTCTGCACTTGTCCTTGTTGAACCTCATCAGATTTCTTTTGTCCCAATCCTCTAATTTGTCTAGGTCCCTCTGTATCCTATCCCTACCCTCCAGCGTATCTACCACTCCTCCCAGTTTAGTGTCATCTGCAAACTTGCTGAGAGTGCAGTCCACGCCATCCTCCAGATCATTAATGAAGATATTGAACAAAACCGGCCCCTACCTAAGCATGATGTGCAGGCTGATGCTGGACTCGGGATACTTCTCTGCATGGATGATTGCTCTGGCCTACTATGCAACCCCATTGTTCCGGTTCAAATTGCCAGTGGAAAAAACCCAACGGAACATGGGCTTTGGCTTGTGTGTGAGCAGCCATTACATTGTCAGTGTCTAGCTGTGGCCTGCCCAGCAAGGAAAGCTCCTCCCCACCTCCAGCGCCAGCACACGAAAGTGGAGCAGATCCGTGGTAGAAATCTCTGCAGGGTCCCACCTGGGAGCAAAGCCTCACGGCTATTTTAGAAGCTGCCTAGCACTGGTAGGGAAGCAGAGCTATGGGCTGTAAGAGCATTGTGTATAGTACAACACACCTTGACTCTCATCAGTGCAGTGTGAAAGCTGCCGCGGTGCTAGAACAGGGCACTGGGGATCAGCACTGACAGGATGGGTGACCTGGGGAAAGCTGTTGAACCCCTCTGTGCCTCGGTTTACCCATCAGGAAAATTAGGATGATACTACAGTCACTCGCAGGGGGTGCTGTGAGCCTCAGCTAATGTTTGTCAATTGTTTTGGAAATGGATCCCTGATGAAATACCTTTCAGTGCAAAGTACATTGAAATAGCTCGCCACTTTGACTGGTGTTTGCAACGCCTCCTGATTCAGTGCAGTTTGCAAATGCAGAGAACATGTTATCTGGCTTTTTCCAGGTGGTTAATAAAGGTGCTAAATAACTGGGGCTGGAACACCCACTGCAGCAGCACCCTGCTAGACACCACCCTATTTCCCATGGGGTACACTGTCCCCATCCTTTGCTGGCCTTCAGCCACTTTCCAGTTACATCCTCTGTGGAATGCTCGAAGGACCTGAAGCAGTGCTCACTGAGTGTATATCCACACTACGGAGCACTGTGCTGGTATGACCCTG
>QXTE01000374.1:360231-414775 GCA_003942145.1 Platysternon megacephalum
GGGGGGCAGGGAGTGGGGTATCCAGTGCTGGGGGTGGGGTTGAGGGGCTGGGATGGGGCGGGCATGGTGGGGGCAGGGAGGGGGGTATCTGGAGTGTGAAAGGTTCAGTGGAAGTGGCTCAGGAGTGTATTGAACCCGCGCCCGGCGGGCAGGCGCTGACTGCTGTCATTCTCCCTGGTCCTTTCAGCCTGAGCCGTTAAATGGCTGCGAAGAGCCTTCACGTGGGTGTGGAGCAGGGACTTTTCTGCTAGCCATGACTTGGGGCTGCATCGGGGCCAGGTCATCCTCCGGCTCCAGGCCAGGCTGAGCAATAGCAAGGCCCCTCTGTGCCCTGAGGGAGTAGCTTGGGCAGGCGCTCGGTGGCTTGGCTCCGTGGGGGGGCGGAAGCAAGGAGCACTGTGGGCTGCCTGCTGGCTGGGACACCCTGCTCCCGCCCCACGCACAGCAGGGACAGCAGAGGTGCCCCGTCCTGAGCGAGTCTCTGGCTCCTTCCTCCCTCATGCACGGGTCACTTCTAATAGGACCTGCACCAAAAGCAGGGTAGGAGCCATCCTCCCATCCAATTCTCTGAGGTTGGCACTGCAAGCCATATGCCAAGGCCCATGGGCAGGGTGATGGGGCTCTGCGGATGTAGGGGGGCTCCCTCTCCCATATAAAACACCATAGACCCAAATGAATCCTGGACCAGCTGGTTCAAAGGCAAGGAACAGGAGACCAGACAGCCTGGGCTAACACAGGACACTGCAGTACTGCCCCACTGCACACACCCCGTCCTTCCCCCAGACCCACATTGCACCCCCATTGCAGTCCCCCATCCTGCACCTCCTGCTGTAACTGCTGATGCTCTGACGGAGGGCACAGGATTCCCGGCCAGGATCAGCCTGCCCCAGGCTGGTTCCCTGTTGTTACAGACAGGAATGGACCTCGGCCATGTCTCTCTTCTTCCCCGTCCCACAACCCCCCCAGACCTGGCCTTCGCAGCCGGCAGAACCTCTCCCCGTCAGGGCAGGCCTCGCTCTGCTCTTGGCAACTTGGCAGCCTCATGGCTAAATGGTGCCCAGAGCTCCAATCCCAGGGGCCAGGCTGTGGGTTGCATGGTCCCAGCTGATGATGCAGAGCACCCCCAGCAGGGAGGTTGGCTCCTTGTGGCCGTGGGGGGGTGTGCACAGTAGTGCGGCAGGGGGGATTGTCCATGCATGGCTGTAGCTTTTGTGCCTGTCTCTGTGTGATGGCCGCTCTATGCAGGCTGGTGGCTGTGGCTGCTGGGGCCTGCTTTCTTGGTAGAGTTGTGAGTCCTTGGTGACATATGCCAAAAGTTTCTCTAGTAGCTTATCCTGATGTCCCAAAGTCCTATGCCGACGGGCCAGTCCCGGACCGGGAAAGCAACCCCTCCAGCCCACCCATCTGGGTCGAGGCGTATCTGCCTGCCCCGCTGAGCACAGCATGGCCACTTGTCTGCCGAGGGACTGCCCCAGAGCACATCACTTGGGTAACAAACTACCTGGACATCCCATCCTGTGGGCTGGCCACTGGGGGGAGCTGGAGTGTCCAGTGGGGCAAGGAAGCCGGCAGCTGCAGTGCAGACATCTCCACGCAGCAGCTGGGTCTGGCGACTCCCAAACAGCCTGGGCACTGAGTCCTTCTCCCCCCAGCCCGGCTCCAGGCCCCCGAGTGCAGGGCTGGGCTCAGCAGGAGGCAGGTCGAGAGACTCACACACACTCGCTCTCTCTTTCCTGTGCAGGGGGAGCAGTGACCATGGTGGAGTGGGAAGCCCCTGCGTTCACACTGTAGAGTGTAAAGTGCCAGGAAGGACCCTGGCGTGCGCTGCAGATGGTGCAGCATGAGAGCAGGCAAGTAAGGGGAGCAGGTGGGGGACGGGTGCCTGGAATTCATGTCTGTCTGTCTGTGTGTCACTGTCTGTGTGTCCTCGCTGTCTCTCTGCCTCTGTGTGGTCTCTGGCTTGGCTGGCTGTCTGTCTCCCGTGCTGCGCAGGGCGAGATGATTGACCGCATTGAGTACAACGTTGAGCACTCTGTGGACTACGTGGAGCGGGCTGTGTCTGACACCAAAAAGGCTGTTAAGTACCAGAGCAAAGCCAGGCGGGTGAGTAGCGTGTGCGGCGAAGGCCAGTCCTGGGCCTGCAGCCCCTCTCCACTCTGCCCCAGGGGCTAGGGATGTGCCGGGCTCCTGCTGTGGGGAGCGACCCATCAGCCCCTTGTCCCAGGGCTCCCTAGGGCCCTGCTCCCCATCATCTGGCACAGGGTGCTCCAGCCGCCATGTGGCTGGGCCTGCCTGAATGTGGGCTGGGGAGCGCAGCCCCCCCGGGCAGGCAGGGGGAGCAGCTGGTGTGGGCTGGAGAGCAGAGCCCAGCAGGGCGTCTCAGCGACAGTTATTGTTATCCCAAGACATGGGCAGTGCTGAGAGCGGAGAAGGGCTCCAGCTGGTGGCAGTCACCGCTCAGAGCGAGAAGGCGTTAGGGCCGGGCCTGCACACTAGGCTGGGCCCAGGAAATGAGTCAGGCTGCAGGGCTCAGCTCTGGAGAAGGCCTGGCCGTGCCGTGGCAGCTCCTGGGGGGGACAATTTCCTTCCCTTCAGAATGGGCCGGAGCACACCTGGGTCTAGCCTGTCCGACCAGTCGGGGACTCAATGTGGAGACCAGCATGTGGGGCCCAGCCAGAGAGCGCAGCGTGGGGGGGGGCAGCTCACAGGGAGCAGCCGGCCAGGCGTGGAGATGGGGGGACGTGGCAGCTCACAGAGAGCAGCCGGCCAGGCGTGGAGATGGGGGGGGACGTGGCAGCTGGGCGGGGAGATGGGGGGACGTGGCAGCTCACAGAGAGCAGCCGGCCAGGCGGAGAGATGGGGGGGACGTGGCAGCTGGGCAGTGAGATGGGGGGGACGTGGCAGCTCACAGAGCAGCCGGCCAGGTGTGGAGATGGGGGGGACGTGGCAGCTCACAGGGAGCAGCCGGCCAGGCGTGGAGATGGGGGGGACGTGGCAGCTCACAGGGAGCAGCCGGCCAGGCGTGGAGGGGTGAACGTGGCAGCTGGGCGGGGAGATGGGGGGGACGTGGCAGCTCACAGGAAGCAGCTGGCCAGGTGTGGAGATGGGGGGGACGTGGCAGCTCACAGGGAGCAGCCGGCCAGGCGTGGAGATGGGGGGGACGTGGCAGCTCACAGGGAGCAGCCGGCCAGGCGTGGAGGGGCGAACGTGGCAGCTGGGTGGGGAGATGGGGGGGACGTGGCAGCTCACAGGGAGCAGCCGGCCAGGCGTGGAGATGGGGGGGACGTGGCAGCTCACAGGGAGCAGCCGGCCAGGCGTGGAGGGGCGAACGTGGCAGCTGGGCGGGGAGGCTCTCTTAGACAGAAGCGGCTCCGTCCTGCTCCCCGCTCGGCTGCCAGGGAGAGCGGCCAAATGTGCGGGGGGGGGGGGGGGGGGGGGGGGGGGGGGGGGGGGGGGGGGGGGGGGGGGGGGGGGGGGGGGGGGGGGGGAGGAGGTGCAGGGAGAGGACAGACCCTCCCCCCTGCAGGTACCGTGGGATGGAGAGGGGGTCACCGGGCAGAGAAGACACGTGGGGTGGTCATGTGCCCCCACCCTTTAGATTGTGCCCCCCAGTATGGAGAGGCACGAGTCGTCTATGCCGGCGGGGAGTCGGGACTCGCAGCCCGAACAGGCAGGCCCGCGCCGTCTGCGATTGCCAGAACAAATAGCGCAACTGGCCGCTGCCCTGCCCCAGTTACACCCCAGCCCTCCGGTACCACTGCCGCCGGGGCTGTGGGCTTCGCCCCAGACCAGCTGGGAGTTGTCACACGGCATCAGAGCATCTGGTGGCTAGTCCAGGGACCCCACTCAGGTGGTGGCCACAGGCTGCTGCTCCAGAGCCTGGCTGGTTCTCTAGTGCGGGGGGGGGAGGGGGGGGGGTGTTGGTGACTCACAAGGACCCCTCCTGCCCGGAAGTGTGAGCCCAAGGAACACCCCGGAGACACCCTGGCGAGGTGCTGTGGGGGCGTTTCTAGCCCCTGGGACAATGTGTCCATCGCTCTCGGGGCAGCTCGGTCCAGGCCTCATGGCACTGGGCTCTCAGTGACCCCGAGCCCTCAGGCATGAGCAGCCACAGACGGGGGCCAGGTTCGCAGCAGCCTAATGAGCAGGGAACGACTCCCACGCTGGGGCAGAGAGGGGGGGACAGAATGGGCTGGCTGGGGCTGGGCCAGTCCAAGCCTCGGGGCCACAGGGTGCATCCCCCTCTCCCCCAGCCCTCTGGCTTCGAGGCACTGGGGCGAGCAAGGCCCTCCTGAGAGCTACCAAGTGAACATGGGCTGAGCCTGCCCCTGATGCTCTGCCGCCTGGGCCCAGCCCAGTGCTGACCTGCAGGCATTTGCCCAGGGCAATGTATGTGCAAACGGAGCCCATCTCTGCTGCCCTGGGGGATCCCGGTTGGCCTGGCACTGACGTGCTTTCCAGGCAGGAGAGAACTCACAGTGGTTCTGCCCCCAGTGGCTGCGTGGTTGGAGGGGGGTCTGAGCCCTGCCCCCGGGCTGCAGAACAGGGTCAGTCCAGCTGGTGAGACAGAGGTGCTGGGGGATCCTGTATCTGGCTGAGCCTGGGTTCCAGGTGGGCACAGCCGTGCAGGGGGCGCTGGGCGGCTAAGGGGCTCGTCCTGGGTGCCGGGGTTTGGATTGTAACCTCTCCCCCTCTCTCCCCTGTCGGTGCTGTGGGGCGGCCTGAGCAGAAGAAGATCATGATCATTATCTGCTGCGTGGTCCTGGGCATCGTCATCGCCTCCACCTTCGGCGGCATTTTCGGATAGACCTTGCCAAGGCGAAACTTTGTAGACAATGCGATGGAGCTGCCGAGCTGCCAGGGCCCAGCTGCGCCCAAGGGGGGCCAAGCCCTGCAGCCACCAGGGAGGGGCCTTCCCAGCAGAATTTCAGTTTCTAATGCATGATCGTTTTGTAACACTGTGTGTACGGTGCGGTGCATCTGTGTGGCGAGGGGGCAGGCGGCCAGTGGGGGGGGCTGGGACATGGGGGGAGTTGGGCCCAATGGAGGTCAGAGCACGCATGCGGCACTGAGCCTAAAGCAAGGCAGCCAGCTGGCACAGTGGGGGGAGGAGGGAGGCAGGCTGAACCTCATGTAGTGAGTCTCCTAGCACGGTGCCAGGCGCAGGACAGCCGGGCGTGCCAATGGCACTGGCGAGGGAGAGCAAGGGGCAATGCTGTGTCCCCCACAGAGCAGAGAGCCAGCCAGTCCCCACCCAGCTTTGTAGCCTGGCACTGCCAGTGGGTGTTCACTGGCAGTCATAGCTCCTTCTGCATCTGCCAGGGCATTACTGACAAAGTGCCACATCCCTCTGCCTGCTCCCTGCAGTGCCCCCTCCCTAGGGTACGCCTGGCCTCCATCTACCCCTCTGCTGCTCCCCACAGTGCCTCCCTTCCCCGGCCATACCTGGCACTGCATCCACCCCGCTGCTTCCCGCAGTGCCCCCCTCCCCAGGGCACATCTGGCACTGCACTTGCCCCTCTGCTGCTTCCCACAGTGCCCCCCTCCCCAGGGCACGCCTGGAACTGCACCTGTCCCTCTGCTGCTTCCCACAGTGCCCCCCCTCCCCAGAGCATTGCTGACAAAGCGTCACACACACCCCGCCTGTTCCCCACAGTGCTCCCGCCCCCGGCCATACCTGCCACTGCACCCACCCCTGCCTGCTCGCTGCAGTGCCCACCTCCTCTGGCTGGCCCTGACCTCCCCTCTCTGGCTGTTTGGTGCAAGGCCCAGTCCCTGGTGCTGCCCGGCCCCTTCCCCTCCGGCTGGCTGCAGGGGGCTCATTTCCCTTTGCTGCTGCCCTGCTGTGGCTGGAGGGTATTTTCCGCAAGGCTGGGCCTACGTGGCAGCTGTTCCTGTGTGGTTGGCTGGGCCCGGTTCCATGGGGGGGGGGGGGGGGGGGGGGGGGGGGGGGGGGGCGGGGTAGGACGGCATGTGCTCTGCTGCACTGCCCCCCTGGCCAGCACTACAACCCTTTTGTGCTGATGCTTCCCAAGTGCTGGTGCAGGTTCCCTGGGGGGCTGCACCCCTTTAGAATTGGCCCACGGCATCAGCGCTCCCTGGGCCGCTCCATGCCCGCTTGGCCTAGGGGAGATGGGCAGCGCCAATCAGGCAGATGGCAAGGAGCTTGGTGGCTGGGCAGGAAGCATCTGACTTGCCTGTGCCACCCACCCAGGAAAGGGGATGAGGCCAGAGCAGAGGCTCAGGCTGTCCTGGGTGTGGGTCACTGGGCAGCCCCTCCAGTGCTGGGGCTCCTGCAGGCAGCTCAGCCCTGCCCCTAGCCCCCATCATCTGCCCCCACACCCACTGTGGTAAGGGGCAGCAGGGCCCTGCACTGCCTTGTGGCTGCATTCAGCCCTCTGAGGCTGGCACATGGGGGTGGAGAGGTGACCGACTGCTTGGTGCTGCCCCCGGGAGGGATCCCACTGCAGCCTGGCTGCTCTTTCCTGTCCCCCTCCCCGCTGGGCATGGCACTCTGAGCCCCACTCTCTGGGCCACCCAGGGCCCAGGCCTGGCCCCCGTCACCCCTCCCCTGTGACAGACCTGGGCTCTGTGCCCCAACCGCGCTTGGTTCCCCCAACCCTGCTGTGTCTGGCCAGTTGGGGAAGGGCGCAGGCTGCACATGGGAGCCCTGCAGCCCCCCCCCCCCCCCCCCCCCCCCCCCCCCCCCCCCCCCCCCCCCCCCGAGCCTGCAGCCCCCACAGAGCAGCCAGGCTCCTGCGCTGCCAGTGGGCAGCTGCCGTCCAGTGTTGTAAGCTCTGTCTCTTCCAGCTCCCTAAGGGAGAGTGTTGCAGGGCTGGCTCTGTCCCTCCCCCCTCACCTCGGCTGTAATGCAAGAGCCATGCCAGCCCCCGGCCTTCCTCTGGGGGTGCCCCGACCTCACCAGCACTGAGCGCTCAAGCGACCATTTCACCAAGCCACTCCTGGCTTCAGGGCACCACATCCCCCTGCAAGGGCTGCAGCGAACGTGTGAGTGGTGGCAGCCTGCACACCTGCTGGAGGGAGCCCACAGCGAGAGCCTGGCCCCCTGACCCCAGCCTGCGGCCCTGCAGCTGTGTGTGCCCGGAGACACCTGGGAGCAAGAGCCCAGCTGGGCCCTGCCTGGATCCCCGCAGCGAGTGGGGAGGGGCTTGCCCTGTGCATGGCAGGCGAGAGCCTTAACTGGAGTTGGTCAGGCAAGTCCACGTGCCTATGCCAGTGCCAGAGGGTCTGTCCCTGGGCTGGGGGAGCAGCCAGGGCCAGCCCTGGGAGCCGGGCCCCACAGACACCGGTCAGTATCCGGCATCAAGGCCTGACCTGCAACGGAGTCACTGCCGCGGCTGTGGGGCTCCAAGGGTCTGTCCATCCCTGCCCCACCTTTGGCTTCAGTCCTGCAATGCCATCACCAGGGCACCTGCTCCCTGGGAGACAGCCAGGCAGGGGCTATGCTGGCACCTCCTGGCCCCGAGGGCAGAGGGGAGCCCACCCCATTGAACTAGCAGAACACCCCTGCGCTGCGACTAGTGGCGGGGTGGCCAGGGGGAAGGCTGCACACGTGGGTTCTGTCATGCCAGTGTCTGTCACACCCAGCTGTGCCGCTGGGACTGTGGGGTCAGGGGTGGTGCTGCACGGGGCGAGCACAGGGGCTGTGACCAGCTGCCTGTGAGCTGAGACTCATACCCCCACCCCCAGCACTGCTGGGTGGGGCTGGCCCGTAGCACCCTGGGGAGGGGAGCCGAGGGGCAGTACCTGGAGGGTGACCAGCCCTAGCAGGCAGGGCTCACATGATGCCGAGATTTGAGATCGGCAGATGGCTTTCAGGAGGTGGCCAGCTGAGCTGCATCCCACCAGGCTGAACGGAGGCTGGGCTGACCCAGGCCTGCTGGGCACCACGTGCTGGGGTGCAGTGGGACACTGGCCACCCAGCCTCCGCCTTGGTGATAGTACCTGTGCTGCAGTATTTAGTCCCCATCCCCCTCCATAGGCCCCAACCTGCTGAGTTGGCCTAAATGAGTGTCCCCACCTTGCACCACCAGTACTGAAGGCCCTGCAAAGCACCTGCAATTCCCAGGGTGCCAGGCACAGCATGGGTATATCTAGCTGCTGCCACATGAGGCATAGACTCCAGCCCCCTCCCCCAGCAGCCACTGGGAGAGAAACGCAGCATGTGTTCGGTTTTGGCTGGTGCTTGGCCAAGCTGCTGCTGATGCCTCCAGCCATGGCGGGACAGGCCAAAGATAGCGCTAGAACAGGGCTGGGCTTGGCTCCCTCCAGGTAACCAGCCTCCGGCCCTGTGCAGCTTGAGTCCCACACGGGTTCAGGGCCTAACCCTGGTGTAGGCCTGAGCTGCTAGCAGCTACGTCACAGCAAGCTTGAGAAATGAGCAGGGTCAAGGGTCATCCTCCCCCTGGCCGCCCTGCTGGGGGAGAAGGGCTGCATATCGTCACATGCTGCCTTTGGGCTCATTCAGCCAGTGGCAGCTGCTCCTGGGCTAGGCTGGGGCCTGGATTCCAGACCCCAGCGCCATCGCATCTGCCCCCCTAGCTGAGAGATTTAATACTCATGCAAAGCCTGGCCCACGCGACCGCCAGGGGAGGGCTCCTGCCGTAGGCAAGCAATAACGGGCTGCCAGCATGACAGCTCTTGGTGAGCAAGGACTGGTGGTCGCCCCTTCAAAAATGCAGCTGCTGTGGAGGCTGACCAGCTATTTCGTCCTAAACACCCCTTGCGGGGGCAGATGGCTCCGCAGCACCTTTGCAGCCTTTAGTAGCAGGGCTAGAACACGGGCCGGGGTGGGCCAGACAGCCCTGCCCCCCATCCTCGGGTGCAGGGACTCTGCACACCACCCTGCTGCCAGAACAGTGGGGGGCAGTGAGGAAACCAGCAATACAAAGGGGGCAGGTGAAATTGGGGACACAGCAATACAGCAAGTGGGATTCTGCCCAGCTAGGGCTCCCCTCCCCGCAGCTGCTCCAGCAGGAACTGACATAACCACCAACCAGTGGGGCTGAGAGGCCTGCAGCAGGCAAGGCTAAGGGCATTCTCTAGGGGGTAGGGGCTATTCTCTCACTGGGGGCAGTGGAGGGAAGGTGGGGTGGTGCAATAGTGCAATCCCTGCACCTTGGGGAGCCCTGGCCTGTCCCTCTCCCGCCTATTGCACAAGGTGATGCGACTAGCCATGCTGTGTTTGGGCGTGGGGAAGATGTTTTCCTTTTCCTTTGGAAACACGTCTTTTCTCAAGAAGCATCTGTTCTATGTGCCCCCAGGACTCCCAGCACCAGGAGCTTGACACAGTATTTCAGGAGCGAGGGGAGGGGGGCAGGTGCAGCTTTCACTCATACTGGGGATTTGTTTTTTAATTAATGTACTTGAAAGAGTTCAGAGCAACCCCGCGGTTGTAACGTCGCTGTACCGTGAGCTAAGTGTCCTTGTTTTCTATGTGGATCTTGAACCCGACTTGCTCTGTTCCCATGACTAGAACATTGTACGTTGCCTCCTGTCTACATCCAGCTCCCATCCCACCCCCAGCTCGCTCGCAGCCCCCAGCTTTGGGTGCAAAACAGCTTCCCATTTGGTGGAATTTTTATGTAGAATAAACATTTGTAGCTGTAAACCCAGCAGTGGGCTCCTCGCTCTATTGCGGCTGAGGGGAGGGACGAAGAAAGGGCACCTCCATTGGCTGGCTGGGCCTGGCCGTGCTGCAGCCAGGAACAGAAGTGTTCCTCCAAGGGCCCGTTGAAGCCCTCAGCTAAAGGAGGAACGGGCCCCTGCAGGGTGGGCTGCGGAAGTGCTTACTCTGGTCCACTGATGGGTTCTCTCAGTGCTCACTGAGCATATGCCACACGACCGGAGTATGTAACCCTGCAGCAGCCAAGCCGAGGGCACAGCACTGTGCAAATACTCCCGTGAACCAGGGAGGAGCAGCGGAGACCAGCACTAGGTCCATCAGCCCTTGCTGTGCACAGAACCACCCCTGGAAAGATGACAGCTCCACAGTACTCGTAACCAAGGGCCTATTTACTGAGTAGGCTGGAAGCTCAGCAGGAAAGGTCCCATCACCCAGGGCACTTTGCAGCCAGTACTGGGGCAGGCTGCCCACCAGCGTTTCTGACCCCCCTCCATTTGGCTCTCATAACAGATGGCTAAAGAAAGGGGGTCTGCAAGTGGCTGGCTCAGTGTCAGCACCCAGCACATAGCGAGTCTGTTCCCGACCGGCATCATCCCACTAAAAACGACCAGAAGCATCAAATGGGATCCTGGACAGCAGCAGAGATGGCCCAGCCTTCCGCTGCAAGGGCCACAAACAGACCCGCTCCATACAAGCAGCTTTCAGACCAGGGGGGTCCATCCAGGGAGGCACAAGAGCTGCAGGGAAGTTCCACAGGGGCTGTTGCATGGCGACCATCGAGCTGGAATATGTGGGGCGGTCAGAAGCGAGGCCGGCGCTTTCGGCCAGTGTATCTCGTATCCGCCCTCACTTCCCTGCAGAGCAAGGCACAGAACAGATCACGCTGTAGGGAGGGATGTGGGCTACAAGCGAATCAGGCCACAGAGCCGGAAGGGCTGGAACCTCCACTGATAGACAGGAGAGGGGTCAGCAGAAGCATTAGAACAGGCTTGCAGCAGGACAAAAGGGCTGTGGCCATGCTGCCCAAAGGCAGGTAATGGCTACAGTGAAAGTGAATTGCTGATGTCCTTGTTACCATGCCCTGAAACAATGGTGGTAGCCACTGTCTGCATGGGAGACAGAGGCGGCCAGGTTACAGCCCATACAATGCCCGCTACTCGCTCCCTCCCACCCACGGGAACCCGGGCAAAGGGAGGCACCACGGTACGTACTTGCCCTGCCGCCGTCTGCGTTCCTTCTTCTCCAAGACCCAGTCCCGGCTTTTCTTTACAGACTTGCCCTTGGCATTTCTGAACCGTGTTCTACAGAGAAACAGAAATGATGGCGCTGATGGGGGTCCACGCAAGGAGGATCAGTCACTCCGCTGCCTCTGGAGGGCTCTGGGATTCAGTTCCTAGCACAGGACAGCTCTTGTTCCCATGTGTCAGGGCAGTGAGCACTGGCCAGTTATCCCCAGCCCCTCTCAGGCCAGCCAGGACAATGACAGCCCAGGTGTGGGGGAGGCTGGAAGCTAAGGCAGCGAGCAGCGGCATGGGCAAGCAGCACTGGCCAAAGCAGGACGCAGATGCAGGCAAGGAAAATGGTGACAAGTCCTCAGTCAAGGCAGCCCCTGCCTCCAGCAGCGGGGCAGGGCTGAGTGCTTTCCCCATGTGCTCTGCGGGAGCACAGGCAGGCCATCAGCATCCCAGGGGGGTAGAATACTCCACAAAAAAGCAGTCAGCCGTCACCTCAGCTCAGAGAGGGATGCACCTGGGTGGGGACTGCGCATCCCAGTATGCAGGGCACCATCTTTACTGGAGCAGACTCTAGTCTGACAGCCAATTGCATGCGGGAACCAGGGGTCTCCATGGGACATAACCCCAGATTACAGAGGAAGGCAGCTGCAATCTGGTCTTTTTTAAGCAAGTTGCCAGGACGCTGCCTCGGTAATTAGGAGCCATAAGCTGGGTACTGTTAAGGAGTGGAACAGTGTCAGAGGCAGGAAAACATGGCAGCCAACAGCTCCTGGCAACCACGACGACTATCCTCTGGCTGGTGCTCTCAGTCTCTCCTACCGGTTGCAAGGGGAGCTTTGCCCTGCACCACCACCTAGGGAGGAGACATGCCAACAGCAGGGAAATGCACCAGGTACCCAGAAAGCCCGGCATCACAAGAGACACGACCAAACAGCTGAGAAGGAAGGGAATTTAGGGCTACACAGGGTAACTTACTGGCACAATTATACCAGTATGACTGCCCATGTGGACATTCTTAGGCCAGTGAATGTCCCCATGCAGACAAGCCCTGGGCCAGCCTGCCTGAACAGTTACCATGCACTGAACTCCAAGAACACCGGGGAGAAAGGACATCTTAAAAATCCAACAGCCCCCCTCCACTTCATGCCCAAACGCTCACAACAGCCCCACCCCAGAATTCTCCCAGCCAAGATCAGACTGGATGATCTAAGGTATAAACAAGCAGAACAGACCCCTTCAGGCCATCTTATATGCCATAAAGTAGCTAAATCTTCTGCTACTCCACAGTGCCTAAACCATGCCAGCCCAGAGCTGGCTGACTGGAAACGTCTGGGTCAGGAAAGGCCAAGGCCAAGGCAATCCTGAAACGGAGCACCTGGAGCTAGAGCCCTCCCACCGCAGGGTCCTGGCCCTCCAGCTCCCTGACTCCACAGTCCAGCGTCAGTGACACCCCCATCCCCACTAGCCAGGCCCCCAGGCGGTCGCTCTCCTGGGGAGGACCTTGGTCAACACGGTACCTTTCATTGATGAACTTGGCCTGCTGGGACTCCTCTCCATCAGCGCACTCAGCACCAAGGGCCTGGAAGCACAAAGCGATGGGCCTCAGTGCCACAAAGCGCAGCACCAGCCACCGCCCCCGGACAGAAGGGAAAGGCAGGCTCTGCAAGAGCGAGGCCTGGAACGAGGCCCGACTCAGCAAGTCTCAGGGACAGGCTGCGCCGTAGGGAAGGAGCAAACTGATCTTCCAGTGCTTGAGGCAAAACCAGGCCAGCTCCGAGCTGGCTCAATGGAAGGTCTGGGACAGGATGAGCCAAGGCTAGGCAAGTGAGCAAGGCAATCCTGGTACTAAGGACACAGGGTTAGGCCCCCTCTCCCATAGTGCTTCTGAGAAGGGACCAGTGCATGACAGGTGGCCACATCAGACTTCAGGCACAAAGGCCACTGGAGCTGCACAATCAGGGATGGCAATCAGCCCCTCTGTGCAGATCCCTTTTCCAAAGGTTTGATTCTGAAGCCCAGGTCGGCCCTCTGGCGGGACGATGTCACACAGCCCGCTGGAGCCTCTGGCCAGGCTCCCTCTGTTCAGGTTACCTAGCAACCATACCCACCAAAAGAGCATCCCTCAGCAGGAGGCCCTGAGCACTCCGCCCCCTGCTCCCTCCCACTTCGCCAGCTGCGCCATCGTCTCTGAGCTGCAGCTCATTACCTTTGGTAACGCACCAGTCGTCCCAACAAAGAGACAGAGGAAGAACCTGAAAGAGAGAGAGAGATGAGATGAGATTCCTGGGCCTCAGGTTGGGAGTCTGGGACTCTGAACATCCAGAGGCCTAGTCAAGAGCTTCCCACACAGCTTCTAGAAGCCGACTTGAAGCCAGGTGTCCTTTACAGGCCATCTACCTCACAGATCAGTACCACAGTCTGTAACAGGAACTCCTGCCTCTGTCATGGGGCAGTATTTCCATATGGGGGAGACACACAGCCATGTCACAGAGTCCAGTAAAGTAACACACTACAAGGATGGGCTCACCACAGCTCAGGTCACACTCAGTGGCCCCAGCCCAGCAGGAGACAGAACTCACTTCTTGGCTTTGGCGCTGTTGGGATAATCCACCACCATTCCTCCCGTGAACCCTGCCTTCATGGCCTGCGCAGTGATGAGCTCCAGCTGGCAGAGAGAGAGAACATGCTGTCAGGAACTGTTCGGCCATCACCAGGCCAGCAATATACAGCACAGCACCCGAGGCTCAGCCAGCAGCTAACAGTGCAGCTTACTGCAGGGTCTAGCCGGGCTAAGGCTCCCCAATGGTGGGATCACCCCCCCTTTCATAGCAACCCCTAAATCCAACCCCTAGGCAGCGATCCCCCCAGGCACCACTCTTTGGTTGTATTTATTTTAACTCCTCTCTCCTTTCCCCACCCCCGCTCTTCTGTTGTCTTCATGCTCTAGCTCAGTCTAACTGACAGTGAGTCTGCAGGGAAGGGTCAGTGGGTTGACTGCAAAGCTCTGGTGCTACATAACACCGAATAGCACTCAGCCCAGTGGCCTGCCCATGGCTCCTCAAGGCCCCGGCTTTTCACCAGTACCAGTGAACAGACCTCTGGGAAATCTTGCAAACCAAATGCTCAACCTTGTTCTGCTGGGCCCTTAAAACAGCCCATCTTCACACACCCACCTCAGCTCCCAACGCTCCCTGGAAAAACAGCCAAGCTTTGAGCAGGGCTTCTCTGCCTCATCCCTCCCTGCATCCCCTCTCCCCATCAGCCAAAGTCACCTGTTCTGAGTTTTCAGGGTACAACTGCAGGATGGCTCGGGATCCTCGGGCCTACAGGAAACAAAGGTGGTTATAAACCCCTGTTCCAGACCAGGCTTTTCCCCCGGCACACAGTCTCCCAGCCCAACATGGCATAATCAGAACTGGGAGTTCTTGTTAATGGTGCATGGACATTACTACCCACTACAGCCAGAATAGCCTGCTGGGGAACATCACCTGAAAGAGGACATCCTTTCCCTTGACATTCTGGGAGAAGGAAGGGGCGGCTGGCTGGCTGAGAAGGCACCACTTACCAAAACAGAATAAAGGGTTAAGAAAACTCACAGTTCCAGCGTAACTCCACCTCATAGACTTTAAGGTCAGAAGGGACCATTATGATCATCTAGTCTGACCTCCTGCACAACGCAGGCCACAGAATCTCACCCACCCACTCCTGTAACAAACCCCTAACCTATGCCCGAGTTATTGAAGTCCTCAAATCGTAGTTTAAAGACCTCAAGTTGCAGAGAAGCCTCCTGTTTCCCCCTCTGAGATCCATCAAGGGCACCCAAAAGTTTCTAGCTCTCTCGGGCAGAGACCCCCGTCTCTCTCCCTCAGCAGGGTTTTTCCAGGCTGCACAGTTCACTGCCTATACCAGGGGTAGGCAACTTATGGCATGCATGCCAAAGGCGGCACGCGAGCTGATTTTCAGTGGCACTCACACTGCCAGGGCCCTGGCCACCGGTCCGGGGGGCTCTGCATTGTAATTTAATCTTAAATGAAGCTTCTTAAACATTTTAAGAACCTTATTTACTTTACATACAAGAACAGTTTAGTTATATATTAGACTTATAGAAAGAGACCTTCTAAAAACGTTAAAATGTATTACTGGCATGCGAAACCTTAAATTAGAGTCAATAAATGAAGACTCAGCACACCCCTTCTGAAAGGTTGCTGACCCCTGGCCTAAACTGTGATATTCCCAGCAAGCCAGATGCCTAAACAGGCCAGCGTCTGTGCTTTACTTTCGCTCCAAAGGCTCTGAACAGCGTATTTACCAGGAGTTACAAGTTACCACACAGCTCTTTCTAAGCAAGCACATTTATTCTGACATTGCAGAGAAAACATATTAAAACAATAAAAGAACCTACACGCATGCTAAAAATTTACCAGACATCACCCCAACTCCAACCTTGGGCTCTGGTAGGAGTTAGACCTTCACAGTGGGGGTTTTGCTGTGGTTACAAGTTCAGAACTGTCTCACATTCAGAACCAGAACTGAGACTGGGCAGTTCAGCTGCTTCTTCATTCAACCCAGGCTTTCCTGGGTAATCAGCAGACCATGACCCACTCCTCAGGGAATAGCTTCAGAAGGCTGGGGTTTTGCGTAACTGACGGTGGGAAACTTGCATGAAGCTTTTCCTGGGGATTCCCCAGGAAATCCACTTCACCCTTATTGTCCCAAGCATCCACTCGTGTCTGGCACATTTTCAATACAATCCTTGAGCTCCCAGGCCCCACATCACATCTCCCCCCAGAGAGGTTACGTACAATCCCACCCACAATACACTTAATACAATAAGGTTTTTCAAGGACATTGCAGGAAATGGCCATATCTGACACTCACCACTTACCAAGGCAGAATAAAGGGTTGAGAAGAATCGATACAGGCGTTTTGGGGGACTGTGTGTCTTCTTATCAGCGTTACAGAGCCATTGCACTGCAGAAATACTGAAAGAGAATGCGTGACCTAAGTGACACTGAGCCACCAAGCCTCCCACGTGGGCAGCCAAAGCCACATTCTTTAACAAAGACTCAAGTCCCCTAACATCCTCCTTCTACCAGTGCCCCTCATACCTATTCTATAGCCCAAGATAGCATGTGACGTACTGTTGGGCCCAAGACAACTACTGCATTTGCTTCATCAGTGCATTGCCTCCTACTTTATAGGCGCAAAGGTGTTGTATAAGCCCATTCTAAAGAGATGCTGTCTAGCTCAGGAGGCCCCATATTTGATTTGCAAGTCATGTCTGACCCACTTGGTGTACTTATCTGTCAGATCTAGATTCTGCAGAATGCAAGCTTTCCTTACAGAGTTTCTAGTCCTTATGGTTACAAAACCGTCCAGATTTGAGTGGATGTAGTGCAACTGTAGACCACTGAAGACAGGAGTACGGACAGAATGGTGGGGGTCACTCTGGAGCCCAGGAATGACACCTCAAGGGCATTCGACAATAACCAGAGGCCATAATTGTGGGTGATGCTGTGTGAGGAAGTGGGAATTTCCTGTAGTATGGATCCTATATGTGCCTCAGTTTCCTCCCATACCTTCCACTGCTATTCAGCGGGGGCTAAAAGGCTAAGTCTGCTCTTGGGGCAGCAGGAGACATGGGATGGATGGGTGGTGTCATCCTATCCCTTCAGCGTATCTACCACTCCTCCCAGTTTAGTGTCATCTGCATATATGATACGAGGACAGTCCACCCCATCCTCCAGATCATTCATGAAGATATTGAACAAAACCGGCTCGAGGACTGACCCTTGGGGCACTCTGTTTGATACCGGCTGCCAACTAGACATGTAACCATTGATCACTACCCGTTGAGCCCGACGATCTAGCCAGCTTTCTATCCACCTTATAGTCCATTCATCCAGCCCATACTTCTTTAACTTGCCGGCAAGAATACTGTGGGAGACACTATCAAAAGCTTTGCTAATGTCAAGGAATAACACGTCCACTGCTTTCCCCTCATCCACAGACCCAGTTATCTCCTCGTAGAAGGCAATTAGGTTAGTCAGGCATGACTTGCCCTTGGTGAATCCATGCTGACAGTTCCTGATCACTTTCCTCTCCTCTAAATGCTTCAGAATTGATTCTTTGAGGATCTGCTCCATGATTTTTCCAGGGACTGAGGTGAGGCTGACTGGCCTGTAGTTCCCCGGATCCTCCTTCTTCCCTTTTTTAAAGATGGGCACTACATTAGCCTTTTTCCAGTCATCCGGGACCTCCCCCAATCACCATGAGTTTTCAAAGATAATGGTCAATGGCCCTGCAATCACATCCGCCAACTCCTTTAGCACCCTCGGATGCAGTACATCCGGCCCCATAGACTTGTACTCGTCCAGCTTTTCTAAATAGTCCTGAAACACTTCTTTTTCCACAGAGGGCTGGTCACCTCCTCCCCATGCTGTGCTGCTCAGTGCAGCAGTCTGGGAGCTGACCCCAAAGAGGCAATGGGAAGCCCCAGTGACCAGACAATTCACACCTAGCAAACAACCATCAAGAGGAAATTTTCCCCCCACCTCTCAGCAGGGAAGCTGAGCAGAGGCCAGCTCCAGAACAAGGGACTAAGAGGTACCAGGCAGGGAATAAAGAGTAGCTTTTGGGAGAGGCTGGGCTGCTCTCCCTGGGGAGGGGAAAAGGGACCGAGAGCCTGAAATGGAATCTGGAGCAGCTTGGCTGGCGGATTGCTCTGGCCTGGCCAGATGCACTATATCTTAACCTTGATTTCTCTGTGCTGACCTAAGGACTCCCGATGCTGCGTTCCAGATGACTAATAAACCCTATTCTGCTTTGAAAATGCTGCCTGTCACCGGCTGAGGTGCAGTAGTCCCTGAACAGTGTAAAAGTGTGACCAGGAGTCCAGTGCAGTCGGACTCACTGGGCAGAGCCTATGGTGTGAATCACAAGTGCTGGACTCAGGGGCACATAAGAGGCGGTGAGGCTGTGGGCCTACGCTGAAGGAAGATTGGGACCCTTCGGGGATCTGGCACACCAAAGGGGTTCCTCCAACAGACTGTTTAAAAGCTGGGGCACAGCACAAATCCTATGGATCTGTGACACGCTGAATATAACAGCAGCATTAACTAGCGAACAGGTTATATACTTGGGCAAACCACCCGTTAGTGTCAGTGGGAGCCCCTCTGTGGCTCAGGGGTTCTGACCCTTCCCATCCCTCCCCAAAGGAGCAGCATGCCCATGATCTAGTTTCTTATGCCATGCTCAGCACAGGTAGTCAGCACCTTCTGCTAGCCTTAGTTATCAGCGACTCTCAGCCATTCCTCGGTTTTTGGTAAGCCGTTCCCTGTTTTCACAGTCCAGTATTATGAGAGTCAAAGGTAATTTTCCAGCAGCTGCTCCCAAATACGGGAAGAAGCATCCCTAATTCAAAGCCTGTCCAAATTTCAACAAACTGCTATGGAGTGCAAGCTGGTAAGGCCAGCTAACAGGGACAGGCTTATGTTGTGTCTTCCTGCTGGGAAGAGCTCTGAGAACTAAGAGAAGAAAGTAAAGAGCAATGTCTTACCTGACACAGCCATCAAACATGCCTGGCCTGAAGGGAATCCCCTGCCCCATGTCTGCAAGGATGAGGTCTCCTTCCACCTCTCTCTCCATAGCAACATCTGCACAGCACAAAAGACAAGTGAGGTAGATGGCCACAAGTCTTCAGATCAGTAGCCAGGCTGCATTTTATACATTTCTAACCCTCCCACTGCACATATGTATTGTCTGCCCACTAGGGCATGCAGTGGAAGAGAATCTGCTTACCCAGCATGTTAGAACTGATGTCCATCCCAACCCAGTGATGTCCTTCTTCAGAGATGTAATCTCCACTCAAACCAGAGCCACAGCTAAAAGCAAAAGAACAGGTCTTAGAAATGCAGATCAATCCCAATATCCAGCCCTTTTACTGACTGTGACGGGTTGGATCACAGAAACCCCCTGGGAGCTGCCACCTGATGTGCCAAGACTACTTCTGCACCTGCTTTCCTGCCCTGGCAGCTTAGGACTTCAGTGCCCTGCCTGGTTTGAGCCAGACCCGCTAGCCTGCTGCAAACCCAGTCCCAGGGTCTGAACCACATCCCCTAACAGCTGTAGGCTTAACTGAAAGCAACTTACAGAAGTGTCCCTGTCTTTAACACTCAGATACCCAACTCCCAAGGGGGTCTAAAACCCAAATAAACCCATTTACCCTGTATAAAGCTTATACAGGGTAAACTCATAAATTGTTCGCCCTCTATAACACTGATAGAGAGATATGCACAGCTGTTCCCCCCCCCACCTCCGGTATTAATACATACTCTGGGTTAATTAATAAGTAAAAAGTGATTTTATTAAATACAGAAGGTAGGATTTAAGTGGTTTCAAGTAGTAACAGACAGAATAAAGTGAATCGCCAAGCAAAATAAAATAGAACACGCAAGTCTATGTCTAAGAAACTGAATACAGATAAAAACTTCACCCAGTAAGCTTCCTTTTACAGACTAGTCTCCTTCTAGTCTGGGTCCAGCAATCACTCACACCCCCTGTAGTTACTGTCCTTTGTTCCAGTTCCCAGGTATCCTTGGGGGGTGGAGAGGCTCTCTTTAGCCAGCTGAAGACCAAATGGAGGGGTCTCCCGGGGGTTTAAATAGACTCTCTCTTGTGGGTGAAGACCCGCTCCTCACTCCTATGCAAAGTCTAGCTCCAAGATGGAGTTTTGGAGTCACATGGGCAAGTCACATGTCCATGCATGACTCAGAACTACAGGTAGCAGCCATGGTTCACATGCTACCTTGAATGTCCTCAAGTAAACTTCTTATGTGGATTGGAGCATTCCAAGATCCATTTTTCCTTAAGTGCTTCTTGATTGGGCACTTAACTTTGCAAATTCCTTTCTAAAGAAGCTGACCAAATGCCTTACAAAGCTTACTTAGAAATCAAGCAAGTATACAGCTAATATTCATAACTTCCAGTACAAAAATGATATATGTGTACAAATGGGATGAATAGATTCAGTAGACTATAACCTTTACAGAGATAAGTTACATGGCACATGTAGCATAAAACATACTCCAGTTATGTCCTATTCCCATAAAGCATTATGGGATACATCGTCACACTGACATGTCTGCAAACCTTTCAGGACAATGATCTTCTCTTTCCTCTCTCTGAGCAGCAACTGTGGAAATTAAGTACTGAGACACCCACGTTCTTTCTAGATATTTGAGCCATGGTCGTCATCATCATGGTTACAAACCTAAAACCCTTACACTGACAATTCAGAGTTCTGTCCTTCTCTAACTGCAACATGAAGGCCAGTGAGGTAAGGTGGGAGGAGGAAAGCAGCATCCTTATAGTTCTACATGGCTCATATGCAGGGTCTTACCCAACATCCAGAAGGAAACATGGCTGATCTTCTGGCAAGCCCAAAAGCTCCACGGCCCGCTCTGACATCTGCGACTGGATCTCAATCATTCGAGAGCTGAGGAGAAAGAATCCTCCTTAGAATCCTAGAATCTCAGGGATGGAAGGGACCTCAGGAGGTCATCTAGTCCAACCCCCTGCTCAAAGCAGGACCACTCCCCAACTAAATCATCCCAGCCAGGGCTTTGTCAAGCCGGGCCTTAAAAACCTCTAAGGAAGGAGATTCCACCACCTCCCTAAGTAACCCAGTCCAGTGCTTCACCACCCTCCTAGTGAAAAAGATTTTCCTAATATCCAACCTAAACCTCCCCCACTGCAACTTGAGACCATTACTTTATTCACATGAAAGCAGTAATGAAAGATCTAATTGGCTTCTGCTACCCAGAATAAAGTCACAGCCAAAGTAACCTCTGGCTCAGACCTTAGTTATTCATGAAGACAATGGAGTATTTGGAAGCACAAGGAAAGGCCTAAGATGGAAACCGGCCTTGTGGTGGAAATTTCTACATTCCTTTGGGGGCCCATGGGCCCTGCATAAACTGGCTTAGGCTTTTTTCAACCACCTGCTTTTTAGTACCATTGGTCAATACAGCTCTCCACATAATTACTAAGACTGAAGTCAGGCACCCAACTCTGCCTGCTCTACCATTCCTCAGGAGTTAACAGCTAAGAGCACAGCGGCAGATCTTATGCTCACTATGGGGAGCGCAGCGCAGTACAAATGGAGAATGCTTGCTGGGAGCAGATACTACTGCACAGGAGACAGCTCCACACCCATCAACGTCAGCAGAGCAGCTGAACCACAGACCTGCTTGAGGTCTTTCACCATGTAATTTAGTTCAGATTGCATTTCTTGGTGCACTCCAGATGCTCTGGACATCAGCACAGAGATGGGACAAAACCCATCCTCACCACCTCCACTGGGGACTGGCCATGTGCACCACAGCAAGGGAGCGAGCATGCAGAGGAAGCGCCCTTACTTCTGGGAGTATTTCCGGGCCTCGGCCTTATCGTAGAACTGCAAGAAAAACAAACAGCGTGAAACTCGGAGAACGACAGGCTGATGCTCCCCCCCGCCATGCCCAACCCCCACGGGCCCAGAGACCTGCACTACTTCCCCCGGGTCAAGCCGCGCCCCCGAGCCCCACAGAGCCCCGCCCCGCTCCCCGGGGCAGCCCCTCCCAGGGCCCCGCCCCCACCCAAGCCTAGCGACGCAGGAGCACCGGGCGCTGCCTTAGGCGTCCCGGACTCACCAGCTCCGGGGGACCGCGATGCTCAGGCCTCCGACCGCTCCCCGCCATGCTTACACTCTGACGTCATCTCCCCGAGCCGCGGCGCAATGTGTGAGGCTGGCGCGCCGGCAGCTCCCATTGGTCGAGGCAGCCGTCCGTCCGCGCGACTTTCTTCACTCCATTGGCCGGGAGCTCTAGCTACCCAGCCCTCACAGGGAGCGCTCCCATTGGCCGCGCCGTGCCGCGACCCCGGAAGTCGGGTTGAGGTGAGCGGTACCGGCCGCCGGTGCAGGCCGCCCCGAGGCTGCAGGCTGCCCCCGGCCGGCATGGCGCCGGCTCCCACCGCTCGGGGCTGGCCCCGGGCCCTCCTGGGCCGCGTCCTGCCCGCCCGGCCCTACGGCCGCAGCGCCGCCGACGGGGGCCCGGCCCGGGCCGCGGGGCTGTACGAGCTGCTGGGCGTGTCGGCCAGCGCCACGCAGGCGCAGATCAAGGCGGCCTATTACGAGCAGAGCTTCCGCTGCCACCCGGACCGCAACGCGGGCAGCGAGGAGGCGGCCGCGCGCTTCACCGCCCTGCACCAGGCCTACGCCGTGCTGGGCAGCGCCGCCCTGCGCCGCAAGTACGACCGGGGCGCGCTGAGCCGCGAGGAGCTGAGCTCGGCCGGCCGGCCCCCGCCCCAGCCCCCGGCGCCCGGCCCGCGCAGCGCGGCCCCCCGCCGCCCGCCCGCCGCGCCCGTCTTCGACTTCGACGCCTTCTACCGCGCCCACTACGGCGAGCAGCTGGAGCGGCAGCAGCTGCTCCGCGAGCGGCGCCAGCAGCGCAAGAGGCAGCAGGAGGAGGCGGCCAAGAGGTGGCAGGTGGACAGGCTGGCGGAGTTCTCGGTCGCCGCGCTCCTGCTCTCCGCCATGGTGCTGCTGTTCAGCATGAAGTGAAGCCCCCGAGCTCCCCGACGTGCCGGGAAAATGCGCCGCACCCCCGGACTTGGCCCAAGCTTTTGGTTGTGCCGCTGAACAGGCCCGCATGGGGAAGGGGAGCTGCGGAGATCTCTACGGTTCGGTCCGTAACGGGCCTTGTGCTTTTGCAAGGACGCCTTAGGGGAGCTGAAATGCCATTAAAATATCTTCACAAATCCGTTTGAGATCCCAATTCCTTCACTGCATGTGTGGGCAAATATAATTACCCTTCCAAATCAGAAGTCTCCTCTGACACTTGCCTGCCAAGAGCAGAGTTCAGGGAGCTGCCCATCACCTGCCAGCGTTGGAGATGTTTCTACCACTCACCGCGGGGGAAAGACTGCAGCTTTCTGCTGGGTTTTAGGTGTTAATAGAATTCTCTTCCCCAAATCTCTAGTCCTAATGCATTTCAGTTCACCTTTGAGGCTCAAATCCTGCAGTCTCATCCAAACGGAGTCCTCTGGACCTGCCCACTTCAGGTATGTCTACACTTAAAATGCTGAAGTGACACAGTTGTGCCATTTTAGCGCTTCAGTGTAGACGTACACCGACAGGAGGGATTCTCCCATTGGTGTAGGTAATCTCCCTCCCTGAGAGGCATTAGCTAGGCTGATGAAATAATTCTTGTCAACCTAGTGCTGCCTACACTGGGGTTAAATTGGTATAACTATGTCTCAGGGGTGTGGGGTTTTCACAGCCCTGAGAGGTAGCTATACTGATGTAAATTCCTAGTGGAGAGCAGGCCTAAAATCAGATTGTAGGGCGAGCCCAACTAGGCAAAGACTGGGTCCTCCCTATTTTTTTGCACTTTATGAATGAGTAGATTGTATTCTCACTGGTGCTGAAGAGTAGTTTGGTATGGGTCTTGAGTTATCAAGAACTGACATGCTATCTCCACAATGTATAGGCAGCTGGTTGCTCTTACCACCTCTCTGATGTACTGTATTTCAGGGTTGCCGGTGTCTGACTCTCACTCAGCTGGGCTTGCTGCCTTTGTTATTGGCTCCCCTGCCTCTCTTGGAGACCTGCCTGACTTCTAGTACACTTGGTACCAAAGGTTTTTGGGTTCATTAGAATAGCTCAGGATGGTGGTAGCAAATATTCTGTCTTGCGGTGTGAGGCCACCTGCCTGGGTCTACAGGTAGAGGAGGGTTCTTGTCTCCCCACTTCTTAGGGTCTTCCATAAACACTGCTCTATGTTTAAGCTGTGGGGAGCCTGCCCTGTCTAGAGCTGATGTACTTGGCTCCAATCTATCTTCCCAGAGGGCTTCATAACTTGGAAGCGTAGCATTCTGGGTACTGAACTTCATTGTGTCCTGATCTGTGTGTAAGAGGTGTTCAGACAAATAGGGATATTATATTGATATGTAATGAAATGTTGAGGTGGTTTAAGACAGAGAATGTTGCAGTGGAAGCGACCTTCTTCCCTCTGCAGGTGAGGGTTTTACTTGTGTTTCACTTGGACTTTGCCACGCAGTATGGCGTGAACGAAACCCATAGCTGAAAATGGATATCACAAGATAGCTGTTGGCAATCCAATGATTTCACTTTCGTACTTTCTCATTTTCATTGGATCCACTGTGCTTGGCTCATAGCCTTGAGCACTGAATCCCAGCACTCTGCCTCTCACTGCAGGAAATTTTCATTTTCCTGTAAATAGGGAAATGCATAGAACAGATCCCTGAAACAACCACAGAATCCAGAGATGCCTTCTGTATGATCAGAGGAACACTTGCCCCATGAGTGAGTGTTCTGCCGCAAGGAGTGTTGTGAGGTAAAAGGACTACTTTGCTTGTCCCTCTCTTATTTGGTATTAGGCACTGAGTCTAATCCCCCTGTCAGGCGGGGGGGGGCAGGAGTTCTAGGTCCCAGCATTGTCATCTTATAAGGAGGTGCTAGGAGTCTGGGATAGAGGCCTGGATTAGATTCCATGGAGTGAGAGAGGTTTGGAGTGCTGGGACTTCCAGTCCTACTTCTATTAATGCTCCTTCTCAACTGAGGCTTCTCTAGCTGCCTTTGGACTGCAGTGTGGACTTGACACTGATGTATTTCAGGCCAAGTCTGATTAGGATTTGGCCTTCGAATTTTACAACTCTCCCTGTTATAGCATCTGGAAGAGGCCAAGTCAGAGGAGGAGGAATAACATGGAAATGTGATGGAGAAGTAGGTTGGAGAAACTGTTCCTCCCTCTGATCCCCAGTGCAAAGGCTTATGGGCTCCTCATAGACTTTAAGGTCAGAAGGGACCATTATGATCATCTAGTCTGACCTCCCGCATGATGCAGGCCACAAAAGCTGACCCACCCCCTCCTGGAATAATTCTCTCCCTGGACTCAGCTGTTGAAGTCCCCAAATCATGATTTAAAGACTTCAAGTTGCAGAGAATCCTCCAGCAAGCGACCCCTGCCCCATGCTGTGGAGGAAGGCGAAAAACTTTCAGGGCCTCTGCCAATCTACCCTGGAGGAAAATTTCTTCCCGACCCCAAATATGGCGATCAGCTGGCCCTTAGAGTTGGCACTTTTATGTCTGCGGAATGCCCAGTATCTGGGGATCTTGGGTCTTCCCCTGCATGCAGACTCCATGCACTGTTGTGAGCTCTGCTGCTGGGCTGTACCATGGCTCTGGTACGGTGCAGTGAGGATCTTTCACACTGGTGCCTGGGAGGATCCTGCAAAGAACATTTTTGTTCCTAATTCATTTAATGTTACCATCTTCAATTGGAGTAGGAATAAACCTGTGCAACTATGCCAGACATGTGCACTGCTCCTGGCACACTTAGGGTGGAAGAGGGGTCAGGTTATTCCATTGAAGTAGGCACCTCTTTGAATTGCATATACGCTTGGTGAATGGCTGGGTCTGATTCAGAGGTGGACTATACTGAGCCAAATCACTGTATTAACCCATGTGCTCTAAGAACGTGCCTTAGAATGCGGATTTGTAAAAGGAAAATGCAGCTGTTGCTGATACTTTACTAGGTGTCCCCTGATGGGGGCCAAGAACATTAAAGTTGGACATATCGTGTGCAGATGAAAGCCTGTCTCTCTTCCTTTGGCATAGTGAGACAGCCCCTGCCCTGAAGAGTTACAGTTCAAGAAAAGGGAAATTATGGGGACAGGCAAAGCAGATTTGTTATGAACAGACAACGTAAGAGTCATTTAGCCCAGCTGGCCATCGTTAACTGGCTGATTGCTTATAGGTGTCCCAGCAGAGAGAGGTCTGCAGGAGGGGTTTGAAGAAGTGTTTTCATGGATTAGATCCCTGAATAAGGGGTAAGATGGAGAAAGGCGGCATGGAGATGATGGTGGGAGAAGCTAGCAAGCTGGTGTTGGTGGAAGGGGGGTGTAATAGGAGAGGACAAGTTGGACGGTGCAGAGTTGTGGAGAGACTTGAAGGCAAGGGTAAATGCTATAAGGAGAGGACCTAGCAAAGCCTGCAGTGAGCATGCTCTGTTACAGGGACAGAGATTTCCCCTGCTGGTATTTGAGGGTTCACTGGGTTCTCCCTGCCATTAAAAGTTTCACTAGCATGTGTCCTGGTGCTCTCACCAGCTGATGGAACTGGCAGCAGTGCTGTCAATCTGAGCCCCAGCAAGAAAGTGCTGTGCTCACTAAACTGGTCCTAGCAGTTTTCTGTCCCCATTGCTTCACGTCACTGTCCCCAGGGAAAGGTGCATCCTGTTTGCAGTTCATAGATTTAAAGGCCCCAAAAGACCATTGTGATAGTCTGACCTGTGCCAGATAACTTCCACCAAATCACTCCTAGATGAGAGCTTTTAGAAAAACATCCAATCACGATTTAAAAATCGCCAATGAGGGAGAATCCGCCATGACCCTGGGTAAATTGTTCCAATAGTTAATTACCCTCACTGTTAAAAATGTACACCTTGTATCCAGTCTGAATTTGCCAAGCTTCCACTTCCTGTTTTATAGTGATATGCAATGGCTGGTTTTCTAATCCTTTAATCATTCTTGTGGCTCTTCTCTGAACCTTCTCCAGTTTACCAACATCTTTGATTTCTGGCTACCAGAACTGGACACAGTTTTTCAGCAGGGGGTCGCACCTCTGCCAAATACAGAGGTAAAATAATCTCCCTACTCCTCCTCCAAGATTCCCTGTTTACTCATCTTGGGATCCCATTAGCCCCTTTGGGTCAGAGTCACTCCTTCCCAGGATAGAGCCTCCCATCATGTAAATCTGGCCTATATTCTTTGTTCCTAGATATGTATGTTTACATTTAGCTGTATTAAAATGCATAGTTTGCTTGCATCTGGCTTACCAAATGATCCAGGTGGCTCTGAATCAGTGTGACGGAGCAGGGAGCAGGGCGGATTTGACCTGGGAATGTTGCAGGGGAGTTACATTGGGGATGGGAAGGAAGCTACCTGAGCTGTAACCTGAGCCAGGAAGGGGAGTGGGAGAAGTGACACCTTCGGCCTGGAGACTGAACAAAGGAGAGGAGGAGCCGGGGGAGGGGGGAGAGAGCTGCTGGAGGAGTTTCTAGTTTCAGTTTTGGGCTGGGTGGTGAAACGCAAGGAACCCCAAGCTGGGGGCTAAGCTCCCTGCCCCCCAGAAGGACTTGTTTGAGGGATTTTGATTGTACCTACAATCTCTGCTTGGGACTGTGTTCCTGTCATCTAATAAACCTTCCATTTTACTGGCTGCCTGAGAGTCACGGTGAATCCCAGGAAGAGGGGTGCAGGGCCCTGACCCCCCACACGCTCCTTGACAACTGGTGGCAGCGGTGGGATGTACTGCACCCCGTGAAAGGCGCTTCTTGCAGTAAGTGACTGGGGAGCAGTAAAGCGAGGGGGGACTAGGCGTGCTGAAGAGTAAGAGAGTGACGGTTTCAGGGGGCGATTAACCCCTGGGAGTGTGGGACCAGCGAGAAGGACTTTCACAGTAACAGGGTCCCCCTGGGGATTGTGGCAAGTGGTCCCAGGGGCGGAGGAGGCTGCAGCTCGACCCTGGCAAAGAGGTGGTGACCCCAAGAAGGGCTGGCACACTAGGGGTTCTTCCTGGAAACCGTGGAAAGCTGAGAGCACCAGCCTGTGAGGGGCCAGCAGGAAGATGTATGCTAAACGCCTCAAGAGCGACCTGGTGGAGCTGTGCAGGCAGAGGGGGCTGCGCAGGGGGAGGCTCACCAAAGAACAGCTCATTGCCCAGCTGGAGGAGGGAGATTGCGCGAATGAACTGATCCCTGTCTCTGAGGGAAGCAGCCTGGCAGATGCAGCGCAGGCACCAGTGTCTGTCCCAGCTGGGAGTGGTGAGCCGGTTGCTGAGGGCTTCCCAAGATCCCTCCTTCCTATGCCTAGGGGGAAGGGTGGGGAGGAGCCCAGCGAATACCGAGGGCACCGTGACCTCCCCGGCCAGCAGGGGATCCTCCCGGCGAAGCTCCCCGGCCAGCAGAGGATCCTCCCGGCGACACTCAGCATCCGTGGAGCGGAGGCGGCTGGAATATGACAGGGAGCTGAGACTAAGAGAGCTCGAGGTGAGGCAGCAGGAACGGAAGCAGGAGTAGGAAGAACGGGAAAAACAGCGTCAGCATGAGGAGAAACAGCGTCAGCATGAGCTGGAGCTGGCCAGGCTGAGGAGCAGTGGGGCCCCGGCTGCGGTGAGTGAGGGGGGACCCAGGACTGCACGGAGCTTTGATAAGCACGTCCTGGCCCAGCGGAAGGAGGGGGAGGACATGGATAGTTTCCTGACGGCCTTTGAGAATGCCTGCGAGATGCACAGGGTTGACCCTGCAGACAGGCTCCAGTTTCTCACCCCCTTACTCGACCCCCCAGCCGTGGAGGTGTACAGCCGACTGAAAGGGGCGGAGACGGGACTATGAACTGTTCAAAAGGGCCCTGCTCCGCGAGTTTGGGCTGACCCCCGAGGTGTACCGGAAAAGGTTCCAGAGTGAGCGCAAAACCCCTGAGGTCACCTACCTACAACTGGTCAACCGGATGCAGGGGTACGCCCGCAAGTGGACAGCTGGGGCCCAAGCTAAAGAGGACCTGCTTGACCTATTCGTACTGGAGCAACTGTATGACCAGTGCCCATCCGACCTGAGGCTGTGGTTGGTGGACAAAAAGCCAGAGAGTCCGCAGCATGCAGGGCAGCTGGCCGACGAGTTTGTGAACAGTCGGGCAGGGGATACCAGGGAGGCGTCCCAAAGGAACAGGCCCACCACGATGCAGCGAGAGGGTCACCATGGGACCTCCCATAGGGAAAACATGGAGAACCCCCTCAAAGGGGGAACATCCGGCGTCAGGACCAACCGACCCGCTCGAGGGGACCAACGGGACATGAGCTGCTATTACTGTGGCCGGGGAGGCCACATACGGGCCCAGTGCCCCAAGCTCTGGGACAGGCTGAGCAGACCGAATCCGCACAGGGTTAACTGGGTAGGGACCCAGCCGGATGAGGGGCAGACGGCCCGGGCAACTGCTCAGGAGGGAGGAGGGCCCCAAGCCAGCTCCTCTGGGGGGCTGGATGCTCCGGACACCAAGTTCTCCGTTTACAGGGTGGGCACGGGGCTGTCCCTGCGGAGCGAGTGCCTTGTTCCCCTGGAGGTGGATGGGAGGAAAGTCTATGGATACTGTGACACGGGCGCTGAGGTGACACTGGCCCGGCCCGATGTGGTGGCCCCAGATCAGGTGATGCCCAACACCTTCCTGACCCTGACGGGGGTGGGCAGGACCCCATTCAAGGTGCCCGTGGCGAGGGTACACCTGAAATGGGGGGCCAAGGAGGGCCCCAAGGACGTGGGAGTGCATCCCCATTTGCCCACTGAGGTGTTGATGGGGGGGGACCTAGAGGACTGGCCAAGCAACCCCCAGAACGCCTTAGTCGTGACCCGTAGCCAGAGCCGGCGAGGGGCACTACGCCCTGACCTCGGGAGGGATATCACACTGGAGGCACAGAACTGTACCCTCTTAGGGAGGGAACCCCCAAAGACAAGGCTCAGGGGGGCTGTGGCTTCCGACCCAGCTGACGAGAGGGAGCAGGTCCCCATCCCTGTCCCAGCCGTCGAGTTCCAGGCCGAGTTGCAGAAAGATCCCTCCTTGCGGAAGCCAAGGGACCTGGCCGACCTCAGTGCGGTACAGACCATGAGGAGAGGCTGCCAGGAGAGGTTCCTGTGGGAGAAGGGGTTCCTATACCGCGAATAGGCTCCCCCCGGGGAGATGGAGTCCTGGGGGATCAGGAGGCAGCAAGTGGTACCCCAGAAGTATCGCCGCAAGCTACTGTACCTGGCCCATGACATCCCTCTCGCAGGGCACCAAGGGATCCGGCGCACCAGGCAGAGGCTGCTACAGAACTTTTACTGGCCTGGGGTCTTTACTAATGTCCGACAGTACTGCCAATCCTGTGACTCCTGCCAGAGGGTGGGGAAGGCCCGGGGGAAGGGGAAAGCGGCTTTGAGACCTCTGCCCATCATAGAGGAACCTTTCCAGAAGGTGGCCATGGACATAGTGGGACCTCTCAGCAAGACAACCCAGTCAGGGAAGAAATACATTCTGGTGGTGATAGATTTTGCCACCCGCTACCCCAAGGCAGTGCCCTTATCATCCATCGAAGCAGACACTGTGGCAGATGCGCTGCTGACCATTTTCAGCCAAGTGGGGTTTCCCAAGGAAGTCTTAACAGACCAAGGGTCCAACTTCATGTCAGCCCTGCTCCGGTGCTTGTGGGAGAAATGCGGGGTCCGGCACAACTGGGCCTCAGCGTATCACCCCCAGTCCAACGGGCTGGTGGAGAGGTTCAACGGGACGCTAAAGATGATGCTGAAAACCTTTATGCACCAGCATCCGCAGGACTGGGACAAGTACTTACCTCACCTGCTGTTCGCGTACAGGGAGGTACCCCAGGAGTCTACCGGGTTTTCGCCTTTCGAACTGTTATATGGAAGGCGGGTAAGGGGGCCCCTAGACCTGATGAGAGACGAATGGGAGGGGAAGGCCACTCCTCATGGAGAGTCGGTGGTGGAATATGTCCTGACCTTCCGAGAAAGACATGCTGAGCTTATGGGCCTGGCCAGGGAGAATCTGGCCAGAGCCCAGAGGAAGCAGAAGGTCTGGTATGACCGCACGGTGCGGGCCCGCGCTTTCACCACCGGGGATCAGGTGATGGTCCTCATCCCCATGAGGAAAAACAAACTCCAGGTCGCCTGGGAAGGTCCCTTCAAGGTTGTCAAGCAACTAAATGAGGTAAACTATGTGGTGGAGCTGTCGAACCGGGCACACCACCACCGGGTGTACCATGTGAATATGATGAAGCCATATTATGACAGGGGGAATGTGGTGTTGGCCGTGTGTGGACACTGGGAGGAGCAGGGAGATGACCCTTTGGTAGATCTATTCCCTGGGACAAAAGCTGGTTCCCCCCTGGAAACAATTCCCCTCTCTGATCAGCTGACCCCGGCCCAGCAAGCTGAGATCAGAGGGGTGCTGCATCTGTACCGACAGCTGTTTTCCAACCAGCCTGGACACACTAATCTGACTGTCCACCAGGTGCAGACAGGATCGCACCCGCCTATAAAGTGCTCCCCCTTCCGAGTCACAGGGAAAACTGCTCAGGACCTGGAAAGAGAGGTCAAGGACATGCTGGCTTTGGGGGTGATCCAGCCATCTTCCAGCCCTTGGGCCTCGCCGGTGGTGCTGGTCCCCAAAAAGGACGGATCTATCCGGTTCTGTGTGGACTATCGGAAGCTCAATGCCATCACTGTATCCGATGCCTACCCCATGCCCAGGCCTGACGAGCTCCTAGACAAGCTGGGAGGCGCTCGGTACCTTACCACTATGGATCTTACAAAGGGCTACTGGCAAGTGCCGTTGGATGGAGATGCGAGGCTGAAATCGGCCTTTATCTCCCCGCTGGGGCTCTTTGAGTTCCTGACCCTGCCTTTTGGCCTCAAGGGAGCACCGGCCACCTTCCAGCGCCTGGTGGATCAGCTACTGAGGGGGAGGGAGAGTTTTGCCGTGGCGTATATTGACGATATCTGTGTCTTTAGCCAGACCTGGGAGGGTCACGTGTCCCAGGTTAAACAAGTGCTGGACCGACTCCAGGAGGCTGGGCTGACCGTAAAAGCCGAGAAGTGCAAGGTGGGGATGGCTGAAGTATCCTACCTAGGTCACCGGGTGGGGAGCGGCTGCCTAAAGCCGGAACCAGACAAAATGGAGGTGATCAGAGACTGGCCCGCTCCGCAAACCAAAAAGCAGGTCCAAGCCTTTATTGGGATGGCGGGGTACTATCGAAGGTTCCTGCCCCACTTTAGCTCCATAGCTGCCCCCATCATGGAGCTGTGCAAGAAGGGGAAGCCAGACAAGGTGGTCTGGACCGAGGAGTGCCAGGAGGCTCTCTGGGCACTGAAGGAGGCTCTGGTCAGTGGCCCAGTTCTGGCAAACCCAAACTTTGACAAGCCCTTTATGGTGTTCACCGACGCCTCCGACACGGGACTGGGGGCGGTGTTAATGCAGGAGGATGAAAAGGGGGAGAGACACCCCATCGTGTACCGAGCAAAAAGTTGCTACCCCGGGAGCAGAACTACGCGGCCATCGAGAAGGAATGCCTGGCCATGGTGTGGGCCCTCAAGAAACTAGAGCCATATCTCTTTGGGCGACACTTCACCGTGTACACCGACCACTCTCCCCTGACCTGGCTGCACCAGATGAAAGGAGCCAACGCCAAGCTACTGAGGTGGAGCCTGCTCCTGCATGATTATGACATGGACGTGGTCCATGTGAAGGGAAGTGCCAACCTGGTAGCGGATGCGTTGTCCCGGAGAGGGGGCCCTGAACTTCCCCAGGTCACTGGTCAGAGTGACCCCGCTCAGTTCAGTCTCCAAGGGGGGAGAGATGTGACGGAGCAGGGCGGATTTGACCTGGGAATGTTGCAGGGGAGTTACATTGGGGATGGGAAGGAAGCTACCTGAGCTGTAACCTGAGCCAGGAAGGGGGGTGGGAGAAGTGACACCTTAGGCCTGGAGACTGAACAAAGGAGAGGAGGAGCAGGGGGACGGGGGAGAGAGCTGCTGGAGGAGTTTCTAGTTTCAGTTTTGGGCTGGGTGGTGAAACGCAGGGAACCCCAAGCTGGGGGCTAAGCTCCCTGCCCCCCAGAAGGACTTGTTTGAGGGATTTTGATTGTACCTACAATCTCTGCTTGGGACTGTGTTCCTGTCATCTAATAAACCTTCCGTTTTACTGGCTGCCTGAGAGTCACGGTGAATCCCAGGAAGAGGGGTGCAGGGCCCTGACCCCCCACACGCTCCTTGACAACCAGTGACCTGTACTCTTCATTATTTACCACGCCCCCAATTTGTGTCATCTGATGACTTTATCAGTGGTAAGTTTTTTTTCTAGGTCACTGATAAAAATGTTAAATAGCACAGCCCAAGAACTAACCATTGTGGGATCCCATTAGAAAAACACCTGTTTGATGATTGCCTATTTTACCATTTTGAAACCTATTCGTTAGCCAGCTTTTAATCCGCTTAATGTGTGTGGGGTAAATTTGCTGTTCTAGATTTTTAGTCAAAATGTGCAGTAATAAGTCAAATACCTTACAGAAGTCTAAACTTATGAGGTCAACACTATTACATTTCAGCTAAACTTGTAATCTCATTAAAAAAAATCGAGTTTGTGTGACAGGATCTATTTTCCATAAACCCATGTTGATTGACATTAATTATATTACCCTCCTTTAATTTTTGAGTCTCATGTCAGCTGCTCCATTATCTTACCTGGGATCAATTAGAGACTGACAGGCCTATAATTACCTGAGTCTTCCAATTTATCCTTTTGAAATATTGGCACAACATTAGCTTTTTTCCAGTCTTCTGGAACTTCCCCAGTGTTCTAAGACTTATTGAAAATCAACATCAACAGTCCAGCAAGCTGCTCAATCAGCTCTTTTAAAACTCTTGGATGGACCTGCTGATGTAAAAATGTCTAACTTTAGTAGTTGCTGTTGAACATCCTCCTGTGATACTAGTGGAATGGAAAGAGTTTTATCATCGTATAATGAGACTACATCTGTGTCTTTCTCAAATACTGAACAGAAATATTTAGTTAACACTTCTGCCTTTTCTGCATCATTGCTGATAATTCTACTATTTCCATGTAGTAATGGATCAATACCATTGTTAGGACTTTTTTGTTCTTAATATACTTTAAAACCTTCCTCCTCCCAGCTGATTTGGCTTTGTGAAATTGGCCCTTTTAAAGCAGGGCTTTGGAGCGGAGCAGCTCTGGAGCAGTGGAGCTGCAGGTTTTTAGCTGGAGCGGAGCCGGAGCACAGCTCCAAAGCCCTGTTTTAAAGCACCAAGTATCTATATTACAGGTCTGGACTCTTTTCTGTTTGCACATTACAAATGTGATCAAGTCATGATCACTTGTACTTAAGCTACCATTAATTTTTAGTTCTGTGATCAGTTCTTCTCCATCTGTAAGGACGAGATCTAATATAGAATTCCCTTGTGTTGGATGCAACAGTTTGTTAGGAAATTGTCATCTCTAATGTTTAGAAATGCCAAGGATGTAATCCAAGTATTAGCAGCATGAGCTCTCCAGTATATGGCACTCAATTTGAAGTCCCTCAGGATCAAGCGGCTTTTTTCCCCCTACCCATTACAGATAGGTGTGTAAATCCTGTTCTCATGTGTGATTTTAGTGTCTGTAGCAAACACCAGCTAGTACAGGGGTGGGCAAATTTTTTGGCCCGATGGCCACATTGCAAAACTGTATGGAGGGCGGGTAGGGAAGGTTGTGCCTCCCCAAACAGCCTGGCCCCCGCCCCCTATCCGTGCCCCCCCACTTCCCGCCACCTGACCGCCCCACTCAGAACCTCTGACCCATCCAACCCCCCCTGCTCCTTGTCCCATGACCGGGAACCCCTGCCCCTAACCGCCCCCGGGACCCAGGGCCGGTGCAAGGATATTTTGCGACCTAGGCGAAACTTCCACCTTGCGTCGTCCGTCCCGCGTCCCCCCCCGGAAAAAAAATCACATACATTATACACAATACACTGTCACAGAGTAACATGTTCTAATTCAGAATTTATTTTTCCGTGCTTTAAGTTTAGCAAATTTAGAAACAAGTTCCTCCAAGTCAATGCTGTGAACAATGTCATGTTCTATTGACAAGATAGCCCAACAAGTCTTTGTTGCAACATTGATGTTCGCATGTATGTTTTTATCAACTTGAGCTTCGAGAAGCTTCGCTCACCACTGGCCACAGAAACTGGGAGAGTCAAGAGGATGCGAAGAGCAATAACTGTGTTAGGGACACTGTCAGCTTATTTTCCCATATGAAGTTCAGTACATCTTGCGGTGATGAACTCTTTTGGACTCGTCTTGCAATAGCTTGCAATTCACTGCACAAGTCAAAGGCATCAATATCTTTGGATTCACCATGTTGCAAAGCTCGCTCCAGATTCAAGCAATGTTCCATAATTTGCTTTGGTGTTTTATTTTGCAAACTGTAAACATCATATATGAAGCCAAATACTGAACTAATTTGCTGCATCAATGTGAATCTTTCTTCAACCGAATGTATTGCTGTGTCAATGACTGCAAAGTAAAAGTTCACTTTGCATTTTTCTTTCGGATCATCAATAGGTTCGTCATCTGCTTCATATGTGAACTGCTTCGTCGTCTTTCTAATCTGGTTCAAAAAGTGCCGGTACATCCAACTCCTCCGCAAGTTCACCTGCATCTACCAATGTTTTCTCAAAGGCTGCGTCACTTCTGCGGCCCACAAGAAACTTCTTGGTTTCTCCAAGTTGATTAATGGCATCACATATGTCGAATTCTTTTGCTTGAAGTTGTTTGCTAGTCATGTTGATCTCAAACAATATGTCATACCACAAAACAAGAGAAACAAGAAACTTGAAACTAGAAATGGCTTTTGTAAGAGCCTTTGCATCAACTCGTGACGTATTGCCATATGATCCTGTTAGAGTAGTGTCTTCATAGATGTCTATCAGAGCATCATAGATGTCACCAAGCTAATAGCGAAGAGGTTTCAAGGCATCGATTCGACTTTCCCATCTTGTTTCACTCAATGGTTTAACTGTGAGATTAGATACGTGGCGTGTTAGAACTTCCCAGCGATGTGTAGAAGCTGAGAAATACACATAAACACGTTGAACTAAATCAAAGAAGGCGGTTACCTCCAAGCAACACTTTGCAGCATCATTAACAACCAAATTCAATGAATGTGCACTGCAAGGAACAAAAAAGGCTCGTGGATTAATATCCAAAATTCTTCGCTGGACACCATTTTCTTTCCCTTTCATATTGCTCCCATTGTCATAGCCTTGACCACGCAAGTTTTCTATAGGCAGTGACATCTCTTCTAACTGGTGAAGAATAGTTTCTGTCATACCAGCTCCAGTTGTCTCTGTAAGCGACACAAATCCCAAGAAGTGTTCCTTTATGCATACTGATTCAGTCTCATTCTCAGTCTCTGAAGTAGGCCTATCCACAAACCGAATGATCATGGTCATTTGTTCAACGTGGCCTGCATCTGGTGTACAATCTAGAATGATCGAAAAGTATTTTGCAGCACGAACAGATGCTAGGATTTTTTGTTTGATGGCATTGGATAGAAGCTGAATAAGCTCATTCTGTATGTCTTTCCCTAGGTAATGTACATGCATCTCCTTGTCCTTAATCCTGCGAAGATGCTCATCCATAAGTGGGTCAAACAAAGCTAGATATTCAACAAATTTGAGGAAGTTCCCATTACCAGAAGTGTGCAGTTTTTCATGTGTTCCCCGAAAGGCCAGGTTTTGCATACCAAGAACTCTGACCAAAGCAATCAGACGTTTTAGTATTTGCTGCCAATACTTTTCTTCTTGCTTAATGAAGCGCAAATGTTCTTGATCAATTGTTCTCTTGTATTTCAATCGCAGTTCAAGTTCCTTCCATGTTTGAACATTCGTCAAATGTTGACTGCTTTTCTCGTGCCGTGAAAGAATTGCAGATATGTTTTTCCAATCCCTTGAGCCTTTTTCAGAAAGAGATGATGTGCCAATAGTACTACTGCCAAACAACTTGCAGCAGAAGCAAAAGACAGAATCACTTGATGTGGAATACTGCAGCCACTGACGGTGCATTTCTTCTCCATTAACAAGTCTACGTTTGTAATGAGTTGTCGAGAATTTTCTTTGCTTACTATCTTTGGGAAAATCGAACTGCTGAACTTGTTCCGGTCCATTTTCCACCAGAATTTGTCGGACTTGATCATCGCATTTGGCCCAAGTAGCAGGATCACTAAAGCTCAAATTCAAACGAGTGACATTTTCGCTTTCACGGTCTTCCAAGTTTTGATCCTCGCGTGTCTCATTTGATTCGTCTTCAATATTCAGATTATGTTCTTCAAACTTTTCTTCAACTTGTGAAACTCTCATCCCCACCTCCATCTCTGCTTGATCCTTTGGCATTGAACTACCTTCATCTCTGGCCAGTGGATGGAGATATTTCCGAAATGAACCTTCTTGCTTTCTTTCTTCTTTTTGCTTATCAGCCTTCCGCTTACGAATTTGTGCCCCAGACAATTTTTTTTTATCTGCCATGAGGCTGCATCAACTGAAAACGAAAAAAAATGAAATTTTATTCCTATCAGTTCTTTTTCTTGTTCACTATTAAAAATAAAGAATAGAGAATACATGTCACTTACTATAAGTCATTATTTGAATTTCATCAACTGTTTGACGTAAATATTGATTAAGAGATCAAGATGACTTTCCCTTAAAATTAAGCAATATTGATTGTAATCAGAAATACACTCTTTTTAGTCACGTATACTTCCTTCCTTCATTCTTTCATATCAAAATCTGACTGGGAGTGCTGCAGAACCCATTCTGTCCAACCAGCCATGCATCTCCAAATGATTAAAAACATCAAATGGTACAAACTCAATTTGAATGAAAAGCTCCATTTTCTAACTAAATAGGTCTCACACTCTCAAATGGTTGCCAAGTGCTCTCTGTGGTGGTATGCTCATCTGCTCTAAATGCCTACAAATTCCCTGTGAGAATAATCTTTGACTTTGATCCAATGAAAGCAGGATGGAAAAGCCCCTCCCAGAAGACCTAAGACATGATGGCTGGATGACATAAACAGACACCTGTCCCTCACAGGCACTACCTCATAAAATGCCAATTTTGCTCAGGACAGAACATCATAGAGGAATATTATGCATTCAGTGGTCTCTACACTGGCCAAGCAACAGCATGACAACTAACCTAACCTAACCAACAAAGAGTCTTGTGGCACCTTTAAGACTAACAGATGTATTGGAGCATAAGCTTTCGTGGGTGAATACCCACTTCGTCAGATGCATGTCATGATTTTTACAGATCCAGACTAACACAGCTACCCCTCTGACACTCGACTAAACTAACCAGTCCATCCAACTTTTTTGACTGCTTCTTGGGCACTGGTGAGGGGTAGCGGTGCCAGACTGAGCCCGGTGACAGGGGTGCATTACAAGTCTACAAACCGAGGCAAGGTGCTGGGCCTAGAGTCCTGCTGAGACTGCAGTCCTGCGCCAAGTGGAGCGCAGCCTCCATGAGGAGAGAACTCAAACAAATATCACTCTCCTTCTGTGTGATTCCCCCAAGCACTTCTTCAGGCAGCTGCTATGGGGGTCACTCACAGGCTTAGGCCTGCCTGTTGCAGGCATAACACAGCAGCAGGGCTTAAAACCCAGATACCAGGCATGACAGAGGCTGGGGCAGGGAGAGGGGGGCACTGGGGCAGCTCAGCTCTGCAGGCTGCTGTCCTCTCCAGCCGCCCACGCACAAGGGGAGAAGGAGCACCGACCAGCCACGGACCAAGGGGAGCAGGAGCACAGGCGCCCGAGGCCAAGCTGTGGGGAAGCACTGAGCAGGAGCACGGACCAGCCACAGACCAAGGGGAGCAGGAGCACAGGCGCCCGAGGCCAAGCTGTGGGGAAGCACTGAGCAGGAGCAGGGAAAAGCCACAGACCAAAGGGAGCAGGAGCACAGGCGCCCGAGGCCAAGCTGTGGAGAAGCGCTTACCTTGCCCAATGCACGGGTGTCGGGGTCCTCTTTCTTCCTCCACCAGACCGCCGCCCGAGGCTCTTTTGTTCTCCGTGCCCCCCGCTGTGGCTGACCGTGGAGGCTGAGCCAGGAGGCAGCCTCCCGTTTCCTCCTGAAGCCCTGCTGTCGCGGACGTCGCCGGGCTCAGGCCACGTGAGTCCTAAGTGGAGCTGCAGAGCTCTGCCCAGCTGCCGGCGCCCCTGCCGGCAATGATAATAATTGCATGGAGCGGCCGCACGTGTCAGCGCGCCGCCAGCAGCCCAGCGCAGGAACGCTGTTTTAAAAAAAAAAAAAAAAAAAATTGGAGGCGCCGCTTTTTGGCGCCCCCAAATTGTGGCGCCCTAGGCAACCGCCTAGTCTGCCTAATGGTTGCACCAGCCCTGCCGGGACCCCACCCCCCCTGCTCCAAGTTCCCTGACTGCTCTGACCCCTATCCACACCCCCGCCCCCTGACAGGCCCCCCGGGACTCCCACGCTTATCCCCCCATCCCGACCGCCCCCCAGAACCTCCGCCCCATCCAACTGCCCCCTGCTCCCTGTCCCCTGACTGCCCCCTGGAACCCCCCGGCCCCCTTACCATGCCACACAGAACAGCATGTCTGGCAGCTGCGCCGCCCGGCGGGAACCAGACATGCTGCCGCTCTGCTCGGCAGGAGCACGCAACCCCACCACCCAGAGCGCTGCCCAGAGCCACGGTGGCGTGGTTGCGGGGGAGGGGGGACAGCAGGGGAGGGGACAGGGGCTAGCCTCCCCGGCTGGGAGCTCAAGTGCCGGGCAGGATGGTCCCGCGAGCCGGATGTGGCCCATGGGCCATAGTTTGCCCACATCTGAGTTAGTACCTCTTCGTGTACTTTATTTGTTAGGATTCAAGATTTGTAAGCATTCAGGATCACTTCATTCTGAGTTATTAGTGGCTCGGAAACAGATAATGCCATTTTGGACAGAGTGCCTCTTCCCCACCCACTCTTTTTGCCCACTCAATCCTTCCTACATAGGTTATAATAATTGATTTTAACATTCCAATCAGGCAAATCATCCCACCAGATTTTAGTAATACCAACTAGATCAAATTTATGCTCTTAAAGAGCACTTTGAAATCTCTTTGTTTGTTAGCATTGTTGTATAGGCAATTCATTTTTTCTCTGCATGTTCTTTGGTTCCTTAATTAATTTTTTTCTCCACATCTCAACTTTGTGCTAAATGAGTGCCCATTTCTTACCTCTTTTTACCTTCCCCTTTTGCTCCTAGTTTAACGCCCTCCTGGCTAACCAGCTTGTCCCTGAAGGCCTCCTCTCCTCTTAGAAGATGGACCAATGTTCCACAAAATTAAAGCCTTCCACCCTACACCACTAACCTAGCCAGCAGTTCACTTCCAAAGTTTTCTGCCTTCTATCCTCCTCCACTTGTAGGAAGGAATGATCTTCGGGAAGGTCACTTTGAACATTCTTCTTCAATATGGTTCCAAGTTCCCTGTTATCTGTCAGATATCCCTGTCACGCTGTGTGGAGTGGCTCACTGAGTGCCAACCTCACTCAGGGCAGACACCCCAACTGGTGATATGTTCTATAATTAGATTTCACCAACCCAGTAACAAGTCTGAACTCCTAAAGCACTATTACAGACTTACCATGGAGCCAAAGACTGTCCCCACGGGCATTCCAGTCTGTCTTGTCACCCAGGCAGGCTGGATTAGGTGATAGACGGTCATTTTACACTAATAATCACAACAATATTCATGTTACTACCAGTCCCAAAGGACCAGTCACTTACCCCAGGTCAGCTGTGCTCCGATCTCAAACCAAAGACAATGCCTGTAGCCAATCTTGTAATTAACTAAAGATTTATTAACTAAGAAAAGAAATGGAGTTATTTACCAGGTTAAAACAGGAGAAACACACACACGAGTTAGTCGTAGATTTAAAAAGGTAGTATAAGCTTCTGTAGTAATCATCTCTGTGTTCTTTAGGGCTGACCAGTCCAAGCAGCGTGGGGATCTCTTGCTTATGTGTAGGAATCTTTGCCCCTCAGAGCCCAGAGAGCATAAAAGATCCAGCTTCTCCTTGTCAGGGATTTTTATCCCCTTCACCACAGAATCCAATCCTGGAGGGAGAGAGGAACGCAATCAACAAGGTCTGTGTCTTTGATGCTACACAATTTACCTCATTTACCTTCAGTGGGCCATCTGGTGTGCAGGATGAGCATGCTACCTTAATGCTGCTTCTGTTTGGTGAGTTACACAGTTACAGAGGTTTACAATGCAAACTCTCAATGTAATACCATGAGCTACAGAGGTTACAAGTATGATCAGTACATGCAGCATCCTACAAGCATTCTGTAAAGTCTGAACACATTCTTATATCTGTGTTAACTACACTAATCCACAGGTGAGCTGGACTGGTTTCCAGCTCTGCATTTGTCAGCGTTCAGCAAGGCCCTGGGCCTTTGGCAAGAGCTGGCACCTGGTCTGCCAGCATCATGATCCCACAACATACTGTGGTTAATGACTATATGAACCATCACCAATGGCTCTTTTCCCATCGACTTCAGAAGCCCAGCCAGTCTTAGAGTGATGTCTCAGGTCTTGGCTTCAGAAAGATAGCACGCCACCTGTTGTCTGCCTGTTCCTTGCAGAATCTTCTTTTGATTCTTCTGAGTATTGAATCCCCAACAAGAATCCTTTGTCTTCTCTTCCTTGGATGGTTTGAGAACTCTGTGTGGGCAAGCTTGCTTTTTCCTACAGGGTACCAAGCTGCCATCCTCAGATGTACCCCATGCATCTCTCCACTCCCTTGGACCAGCTAGATCTTGAGAGGTATCTTCCACAGTTTCCATGCTGAGAACCTGGTATTGATTGGAAACTTCTAGATGTGTGGCATTCCTCCAGGTCATCTTCTCCCTGGTGGCCACAGCCTGCCCAGCTCCTCGTCTCCAGACAAATAGAATGCTTCTGTGACATCTTACCACTGGTGGGTAAATATCTTCATTATACATATGGGGAAACTGAGGCATAGCAAGGTGATAGGACTAACACAGAGGTCATATGGAGCCAGGAATAGAATGTAGATTTCCTGAGTCCTGTATTTCGGCTTTAACCGCAAGGCCTTCCTCTGAAGGACATGGGAGGTGCCTGTAATAATTTGTGAATACTACATGTTCTATGGCATGAACTCCCTCAGGAACTAAGGACCCCCCACCTTCCACTCTAAGTGCAAGGTGCATTTCTTTGTCCTGTTTTCTCTAACGTGAACATATAGCAACATGTATGTTAACACCCCCCACACACACACACACACACCAAACACAACACTTCATGTCTCCGCTTGGGGAGGCGATGAGAGACCAGCACGTGACATGTTAGTCACATTACTTAATGCACGACTGGAAGGCGCTCAGGTACGATGGTGCTGAGCACAGGATAAGAACCTGAATAGAAGAGAATTCTCTCTCTCTCTCTGAGGCCTGGTCTACACTACAATTTTAGGTCAAATTTAGCAGCGTTACCTCGATTTAAGCCTGGACCCGTCCACACGACGAAACCCTTTTTTTCGACTTAAATCTTTAAGTCGATTTCTTTACTCCACCTCCGACGAGGGGATTAGCGCTGAAATCGGCCTTGCCAGGTCGAATTTGGGGTAGTGTGGACGCAATTCAACGGTATTGGCCTCCGGGATCTATCCCAGAGTGCTCCATTGTGACCGCTCTGGACAGCGCTCTCAACTCAGATGCACTGGCCAGGTAGACAGGAAAAGGCCCGCGAACTTTTGAATCTCATTTCCTGTTTGGCCAGCGTGGCAAGGTGCAGGTGAGTGCAGATCTCATCAGCAGTGGTGAGCATGATGGAGTCCCAGGATCGCAAAAGAGCTCCAGCATGGACCGAACGGGAGGTACGGGATCTGCTCGCCATATGGGGAGACAAATCCGTGCTAGCTGAACTCTGTTGCAGTAAACAAAATGCCAAAACGTTAGAAAAAGTCTCAAAGGGCATGAAGGACAGAGGCCATAACAGGGAAGCACAGCAGTGCCGCGTGAAAATTAAGGAGCTCAGGCAAGCCTACCACAAAACCAGAGAGGCAAACGGAAGGTCCAGGGCAGAGCCGCAGACATGCCGCTTCTACGCTGAGCTGCATGCCATGCTAGGGGGTGCAGCCACCACTACCCCAACCCTGTGCTTTGACTCCATCAATGGAGAATCACGCAACACAGAAGCGGGTTTTGGGGACGAGGAAGATCGCTCACAGCAAGGAAGCGGAGAAACCGGTTTCCCCAACAGCCAGGATACGTTTTTCACCCTGGACCTGGAGCCAGTACCCCCCGAACCCACCCAAGGCTGCCTCCCGGACCCGCCAGGCGGAGAAGGGACCTCTGGTGAGTGTACCTTTGTAAATATTAGACATGGTTTAAAAGCAAGCGTGTTTAATGATTAATTTGCCCTGGCATTCGCGGCCAGTACAGCTACTGGAAAAGTCTGTTAACGTGTATGGGGATGGAGCGGAAATCCTCCAGGGACATCTCCAGAAAGCTCTCCTGGATGTACTCCCAACCTTTGCAAAAGGTTTCTGGGGAGGGCTGCCTTATTCCGTCCGCCATGGTAGGACACTTTGCCAGGCCAGTAGCACGTAGTCTGGAATCATTGCATAACAAAGCATGGCAGCGTATGGTCCCGGTGTTTGCTGGCATTCAGACAACATCCGTTCCTTATCTCTCTGTGTTATCCTCAAGAGAGTGATATCATTCATGGTCACCTGGTTGAAATAGGGTACTTTTATTAAGGGGACATTCAGAGGTGCCCATTCCTGCTCGGCTGTTTGGCTGTGTGGCTGAACAGAAATGTTCCCCACTGTTAGTCACACGGTGCGGGGAGGGGTGAAGTGATCATCCCAGAGAATTGGGTGTGTGTGTGAGGGTTAGTTGGGTTTGTGCTGCACGTTAACCCGGAAACTGCAGCCCCTCCTTTTAAATTGCCAACCCATTTTAAATGGCCAACCCAACGGCCGCTTGGTATGGGAAATGAGGGCGCTGCTGTTTGAAACCATTCCCACATGTTATGAAGGTTAAAGAAGCTGTCACGTTATTGATTTGAACTGGGACCATATAGAACATGGTTGCAACCAAAGTCCCGTAGTGGCACCAAATCTTGTATACAGGGGGTCAAATGAGGTGTCTAAGACAAGGTTATGGTTTGCTGGTTATGATTATGCTGTCTATATGTGTATATCAATTTTGTAGTTGAAGTTATGAATATTGGCTCTATGCTGTCTGTATTTCAAACTTATCCTGTGCTTCTGGGAGACGTCCCAGACAAGTTGGTGTTAGCTCTGCCTAGCCTGCTTGATGGCCCATTAAGGACCATCAGCGACACAATTGACCCATTGAGAGAAGGCAGATACGCCTTGTAACTCAGCAAAGTATGCAGGGCCTTGCCCATGTGACTCCAAACTCCATTTTGCTGTAATTTTCCACAGTAAGAACAAAGAGGTGTTCTTACACCTGGGAAAGACTATAAAAGGCTGATGCCTCATCTCCATCTTGTCTTCAATCCTGCTTCTTACCTCTGGAGGGATTTTGCTACAAACAGAAGCTCTACACAAAGGACTGATGACCCATCCCAGCGGGGGATGTACTCCAGAGACTTGATTTGAACCTGCAGTTTATTCTATCACTGCTACAAGCCTGAACCAAGAACTTTGCCATTACTGTATGTAATTGATTCCATTTAACCAATTCTAGCTCTCATCTCTATCTTTTTTCCTTTTATGAATAAACCTTTAGATTTTAGATTCTAAAGGATTGGCAACAGCGTGATTTGTGGGTAAGATCTGATTTGTATATTGACCTGGGTCTGGGGCTTGATTCTTTGGGATCGAGAGAACCTTTTTTCTTTTACTGGGGTATTGGTTTTCATAACCATTTGTCCCCATAACGAGTGGCACTGGTGGTGATACTGGGAAACTGGAGTGTCTAAGGGGATTGCTTGTGTGACTTGTGGTTAGCCAGTGGGGTGAGACCAAAGTCCTCTGTGTCTGGCTGGTTTGGTTTGCCTTAGAGGTGGAAAAACCCCAGCCTTGGGCTGTAACTGCCCTGTTTTAAGCAATTTGTCCTGAATTGACACTCTCAGTTGGGTCCCGCCAGAACCAGCATCGTTACAGTGGCGTAGTCGTGCTAGGATCCACAGAACCGGGTCAATTAAGATTTGGGTCAGAACCCCACGCTATCCAAATTTAAATTTTGGTATTGAGAGTTTGATTGGTTAAAGAGCTGTTGCAATGGCTGAGCAAAGAGCATATGAGGGCCTTGGCAAAAAAGCCCTGGAAGATTTGTGTACAGAAAAGAGGATAAGCTTTAGAAAGAAAGCTACAAATCAAGAACTGAGAAATCTGTTAATGGCCAGGGATCAGGGGGCAAGAGCGCAGCCCTTACCTGAGGCTACAAAAGATGCAGAAAAACTTAGAGTGCAAAAGGCAGCAAATAAACTGCAACTTGAGCATGAACGGAATCTAGCAGATCTTCGATTGCTGGAGAAGCAAAAGATCGCTGAATTGGAAGAAAAAGCTCAACAGAGGCAACAGGAGACTCGCAAGCTGGAACAGGAGACTCGCAAGCTGGAACAGGAGACGGCTAGACTCCAGCTCCAAGTAAAAAAAGCAAGGGAAGAACAGCAGAAATTGTATCCTCTGGAAAGTCCAGTTTGTAACAATGTTGGTATGTTGTATAACTCTGAGCAGTTGTCTGGGTGTAACCAAAAGTACCCCAACACGGCCACCTTTTATGTAAATGCTGTTACTGTGTGTTCAGTAGAGGGTGGCTCCATAACTTGTGCCAATGCTGGTGGCAATGAAAAATTCATAGAGAGTGTAAAAGTCAATGGTAAAAGCTGTTTAGGGCAAATTATGGCTTCTAACATCACTCTTGTTAAAGCAGATCTTGTCAAAGAGGAAGATTATTTACCAAATCAGAGTGTGAATGTTGTAGTCCTCTATGAGTTTACTGTACGCGTGCCTTTAGCCAGAATCCACCTTGAATGGAATGGTGCTAAGCATGAAGTTATAGCTGGGGTAAGGAAGTTATTGCCTAAGGATCTTTTGATTGGGGAAGATGTTAAAGCTTTGTTCAATCCAGGTAGCCAGTCACAGAAAAGAAATTATCTTAAACCTGTGTCTGTTATGGGCAATGATTTGCCTGGGGAGGGCTTCTCCAAATGTTTGTCTAAGGAGAAGAGCTGTTTGTCTGTAAATGAAGTTTCTGAATGTCTGTCTAATGTCTCAGAAGTAAATCTGGAATTAGATCAAGCACAAAAAGATTTCATTGGTCAGGAAAATGTTTCTCAGGAGCAGATTAAAGTAAATGGTCAGGTTGAAGCCCTAACTGAGGAAGGAAAGGGTAGATTTTTGATGGGTGATGAATTGTTGGCTAGTACAGCTTGTAAAAGGAAACCTGAAAAGAGTAACTGTAATGTGCTGGAAGTAGCTCAGTGTAGTGAGAAGAGCAGCAGTTTATCTGTTGGGAGTGGCAAGGTGCCTGGTAAGGAAAGTTTGGTTGAGCCTAGGCAGCCTTGTGAGCTGGTAGTTTTATCTAGTCAGCAGTTTGGGAAGGCAAGGACAGTGGAAGATAAGTGTCCCTATCCCTTACCTGTTACCTGTGTGGAGAATTGTGACAGTGAAGGAAACGTGCCTGTGTCTGTCAGGGGTATTGACTTGCCTATGGAGGAAGCTACCTCAGTCTCCAAGCAGTTGTCTGTGAACAGCCCTGTGTGCTGGGACAAAGGAAGTGAGCTCCCAAGCTGTGTGACTGGTGAAGGAGAATGTGTCTCCGGCTCTTCTGTGTCTGTGAAGCAGACAAAAGGTGCCTTTCAGCCTGTGATGGTTGAGAATAGTGGAGTTGTCTCAGAGTTGGTTCTGGATTCAACTAAAGCCCAGGAAGGGAATGGTCCTAAGTTTGTGTCTGCTGGGGAGAATGGCATTGTAACTAGGTTGCATCCAGTTAGTGTCTTAGCAAAATCCCAGAGACCAGACAGTTCTGGTGCTTGTATTTTGCCTGTTGCTAATGTGTGGTTGGAAAAGGATGTAGCAACTCTGTCTAATCAGGGTGATATCCTAACCAAGGCACAAGGAGAGCAGAAAGGTGATTTGATTTTGTTACCTACTGATGGTGTGAAAACTTGTAGCAAGAAGGAAAGGATTCCTGAGCTTGTGTGTGGCAAAGGGAAGGAGAATGCTTCTAACCTTTTATCTAGTGAGTCTATGAGTTTGCCTGAAAGGGGATTGTGTAGAAATCCGCCTGATGGGCCAAAGGTGATCCTGGATGTAAGTAAGGCCCAGAAAAAGTCTGTTGTTGCTCAGGAAAGTGTTCCTTTAGAGCAAGCAATAGGTGAAGCTGGTAAGGGGAGAATTTCTGTGAGGGGTGAATTGCTGCGTAGAAAAGCTCCTGGGGAAAGGAACCCTCATGGTAATCTATGCAAGCAGTTTACTGCAACTGAAAGGTGTGAAAGTGCTTTAATCAAGGAAGTTTCAGTTCCTAACAGACAGAAATTTTCTGTTGTGAATGGATCCACTGACTTTCCTTGTGAAAGATCCAGTGTGCATGGCGTTGAAAAGGTCTCAGATGGAGTAAAAGTTGTTAAGGAATTTAGACAACCCTATGACCAAGTGGCTGTGTGTGGCTGGCTTGTTGGAAAAACAATGGTGTTGGGACAGGACTGTCTCCATGCTAATTCTGTAAGTGAGCAGTCTGTGCATCAGGGTCTGCAGTTGGTGAACACACCTAGCCAGCAAAGGAATTCCTGTGAGCAGGAAGTTTCAGTTTTCAACCTTCTAGAAAAAAGGTGTGGGGGGAAAGAACCCCAGCCTGCTGAGGGGAAGAATAAGTGTCCAGCCTTGGAATTGATAGCAGCTGAAAATCTAAAAGCTAGTGTCTGTGTTAATGCAAATTACCTGGCTGACTGGGGGAAGAAAGACTTGCTAATAGCTGTTAGCACAGAGAGCATGGCCAATCAGCCAGTGAATTCTGTTAAGCAAGAGAAATCAGGGTTTAATCCTTCAGGACAAGGAGGAAAGAGAGAACTTAATTTTGCAAAGGGAAGCCACAGGTTAACCCTAAAATGCCCAAACCCCAATGGTATTGAGCCAAAGGTATGGCATGACAAACATGATTGTAACTGGACACTTGCAATGAATTTGTTGTTGTTGCTAATGGTAATTTTTGTAACTAAGGTGTTGCTATTACCAAAAACTGTAAAAATGTACAATGTGCCTAATCTTTTGGAAAATCCCTTGAACATGTTAAAAGGAATACATGAGAACACACTTTATGTTAAAAGGCCTGGTTATACTAATGTTTCACAGTTAATGCCTGTAAAAAGTACTGAAATGTTTCACAGGGGAAAAGACATTCCAGACCTAATGTGCTGTATGAAAAGGGAAACTGAGGCACAATACCATACTGCTTTCACGGCTAAAAGCCAAGATTCCTGTACTATAAACATCATTAATATCTACATTGATTTAATGTTGATTGGGTTCCAAACATTTGCCAGAGCTTGTATGGATAAAGTAGCTGTTTTCTTTAGCTCTTGGCAAGATCACATGAGACATATAGGAACCATGCTGCAAGAGCAGATCCAATCCACTATTGTTCTAACCAAGTTTTACCTTAAGTTTGTAAAGAGATTCAATCATGTTATTGAACATGACTTTGATAAACCATTTCTGTTCTACACTGGTACGGCTTCTAACCCAATACTAGCTGTAAGGTAATAAGACAGACCCAAGGAGAGGGGGCTCTTGGGATGCAGTCAGTGATGTTTGTGTCATCCCTTCCTGCATCAATTTTGCGTTGGGGGTGTCACGTTATTGATTTGAACTGGGACCATATAGAACATGGTTGCAACCAAAGTCCCGTAGTGGCACCAAATCTTGTATACAGGGGGTCAAATGAGGTGTCTAAGACAAGGTTATGGTTTGCTGGTTATGATTATGCTGTCTATATGTGTATATCAATTTTGTAGTTGAAGTTATGAATATTGGCTCTATGCTGTCTGTATTTCAAACTTATCCTGTGCTTCTGGGAGACGTCCCAGACAAGTTGGTGTTAGCTCTGCCTAGCCTGCTTGATGGCCCATTAAGGACCATCAGCGACACAATTGACCCATTGAGAGAAGGCAGATACGCCTTGTAACTCAGCAAAGTATGCAGGGCCTTGCCCATGTGACTCCAAACTCCATTTTGCTGTAATTTTCCACAGTAAGAACAAAGAGGTGTTCTTACACCTGGGAAAGACTATAAAAGGCTGATGCCTCATCTCCATCTTGTCTTCAATCCTGCTTCTTACCTCTGGAGGGATTTTGCTACAAACAGAAGCTCTACACAAAGGACTGATGACCCATCCCAGCGGGGGATGTACTCCAGAGACTTGATTTGAACCTGCAGTTTATTCTATCACTGCTACAAGCCTGAACCAAGAACTTTGCCATTACTGTATGTAATTGATTCCATTTAACCAATTCTAGCTCTCATCTCTATCTTTTTTCCTTTTATGAATAAACCTTTAGATTTTAGATTCTAAAGGATTGGCAACAGCGTGATTTGTGGGTAAGAGCTGATTTGTATATTGACCTGGGTCTGGGGCTTGATTCTTTGGGATCGAGAGAACTTTTTTTCTTTTACTGGGGTATTGGTTTTCATAACCATTTGTCCCCATAACGAGTGGCACTGGTGGTGATACTGGGAATCTGGAGTGTCTAAGGGAATTGCTTGTGTGACTTGTGGTTAGCCAGTGGGGTGAGACCAAAGTCCTCTGTGTCTGGCTGGTTTGGTTTGCCTTAGAGGTGGAAAACCCCCAGCCTTGGGCTGTAACTGCCCTGTTTTAAGCAATTTGTCCTGAATTGGCACTCTCAGTTGGGTCCCGCCAGAACCAGCATCGTTACAGAAGCCAAAAGACTGTGGCTTACCATGGCTGCCTGCAAGCCGAATTCTGTTGCCTGGCACTGTGTGAGTGATCTCTCACACCAAACCGGCAGGCCCTCAAAATAAATAAGAGGCAAAATGCGACCTTGTAACGAAAGCATTTGTGCTGTGTAATGTGAACAGCAAGGTTTAACGGGAAAGAGTGATCCTATTGTTCTCTAAAATGTCTTTTTAACTACCAATCTCCCTTTTCCCCCACCAGCTGCAAATGTTTCTCCTTCGCAGAGGCTAGCGAAGATTAGAAGGTGAAAAAAACGCACTCGGGATGAGATGTTCTCGGAGCTCCAGATGTCCTCCCACGCTGACAGAGCACAGCAGAATGCTTGGAGGCAGACAATGTCCGAGTGCAGGAAAGCACAATATGAACGTGAGGAGAGGTGGCGGGCTGAAGAGAGTAAGTGGCGGGCTGAAGAGGATGGCATCAGCTTGCTGACAGAAGGCAAGAGTCGATGCTCCGGCTGCTGGAGCATCAAACTGAGATGCTCCGGCGTATGGTTGAGCTGCAGAAAAGGCAGCAGGAGCACAGACCGCCGCTACAGCCCCCTGTGTAACCAACAGCCCTCCTCCCCAAGTTCCATAGCCTCCTGACCCAGACGCCCAAGAACGTGGTGGTGGGGCCTCCGGCCACCCAGCCACTCCACCCCAGAGGATTGCCCAAGCAACAGAAGGCTGGCCTTCAATAAGTTTTAAAGTGCAGTGTGGCCTTGTCCTTCCCTCCTCCCCCACCCCACTCGGCACTTCCCTCCTCCCTCACCCCTCCCGGGCTACCTTGGCAGTTATCCCCCTATTTGTGTGATGAATTAATAAAGAATGCATGAATGTGAAGTAACAATGACTTTATTGCCTCTGCAAGCGGTGATCGAAGGGGGGCGGGGAGGGTGGCTAGCTTACAGGGAAGTAGAGTGAACCGGGGGGGGTTTCATCAAGGAGAAACAAACAGAACTTTCACACAGTAGCCTGGCCAGTCATGAAACTGGTTTTCAAAGCTTCTCTGATGCGCACCGCGCCCTGCTGTGCTCTTCTAACTGCCCTGGTGTCTGGCTGCGCATAATTAGCGGCCAGGCAATTTGCCTCAACTTCCCACCCCGCCATAAATGTCTCCCCCTTACTCTCACAGATATTGTGGAGTGCACAGCAAGCAGTAATAACAATGGGAATATTGGTTTCGCTGAGGTCTATCCGAGTCAGTAAACTGCCAGCGCGCTTTTAAACGTCCAAATGCACATTCTACCACCATTCTGCACTTGCTCAGCCTGTAGTTGAACAGGTCCTGACTACTGTCCAGGCTGCCTGTGTATGGCTTCATGAGCCATGGCATTAAGGGGTAGGCTGGATCCCCAAGGATAACTATAGGCATTTCAACATCCCCAACAGTTATTTTCTGGTCTGGGAAGAAAGTCCCTTCCTGCAGCTTTTGAAACAGACCAGAGTTCCTGAAGACGCGAGCATCATGTACCTTTCCCGGCCATCCCACGTTGATGTTGGTGAAACGTCCCTTGTTATCCACCAGTGCTTGCAGCACCATTGAAAAGTACCCCTTTCAGTTTATGTACTCGCTGGCTTGGTGCTCCGGTGTCAAGATAGGGATATGGGTTCCGTCTGTCGCCCCACCACAGTTAGGGAATCCTATTGAAGCAAAGCCATCCACTATGACCACATTTCCCAGAGTCATTACCCTTGATATCAGCAGCTCTTTGATTGCGTTGGCTACTTGGATCACAGCAGCCCCCACAGTAGATTTGCCCACTCCAAATTGATGCCCGACTGACCGGTAGCTGTCTGGCGTTGCAAGCTTCCACAGGGCTATTGCCACTCGCTTCTCAACTGTGAGGGCTGCTCTCATCTTGGTATTCTGGCGCTTCAGGGCACGGGAAAGCAAGTCACAACGTTCCATGAAAGTGCCCTTACGCATGCGAAAGTTTCGCAGCCACTGGGAATCATCCCAGACCTGCAACACTATGCGGTCCCACCAGTCTGTGCTTGTTTCCCGGGCCCAGAATCGGCGTTCCACGGCATGAACCTGCCCCATTAACACCATGGTGTGCACATTGCCGGGGCCCATACTTTGTGAGAAGTCTATTTCCTCATCACTCTCGTCACCGTGCTGTCACTGCCGTTGCCTCCTCACCTGGTTTTGCTTTGGCAGGTTCTGGTTCTGCATATACTCCAGGATAATGCACATGGTGCTTATAGTGCTCATAATTGCCGCGGTGATCTGAGCGGGTTCCATGATCCTAGTGCTATGGCGTCTGGGCTGAAAAAAGGCGCGAAACGATTGTCTGCCATTGCTTTCACAGAGGGAGTGGGGGCCTGACGACATGTACCCAGAATCACCCGCGACATTCTTTTTGCCCCATCAGGCATTGGGATCTCAACCCTGAATTCCAATGGGTGGCAGAGACTGCAGGAACTGTGGGATAGCTACCCACAGTGCAACGCTCTGGAAGTCGTTGCTAGCCTCAGTACTGTGGACACAGTCCGCCGACTTAATGCACATAGAGCATTTTGTGTGGGGACACACAATCGACTGTATAAAAATGATTTCTAAACAACCGACTTCTATAAATTCGACCTAATTTTGTAGTGTAGATATACCCTGAGTGTTACTGTATTGTTTGCACTGATTACAAGGGGTTGATTCCAGCAGGAGCTGACTGCACGTACACAGGAAAGTGGACAATAGCCTCAGACAGCCCCATTCACCAATATTTGAAGGACAGTGCGAGTGTTCTCTTTGAAGTTTCACCTCCAGCTGTGCTGAGTTCGTCTGGCCCATGATTGCAGGAGGGGGGTATCCGGGTGGGAAAAACTGGAACCAAGAACATTGGGGTGAATAAAAGGACAGCCCTGAAAAAGAGAGAGCAGGAGGCAGGGATTGCTGGGGAGCAGATGGAACCCCAGCCCTCAGAGGCAGGGATGTCTGGGATAAGCTTAGGCCTGTCTAAGCCTGTAGGTAACACAGATATGGGTGTAAAACTGTTAGTGTGTTGAAACTTTCAGCTCTTGTTCTGCTTTGTTTTGGTGTTGAGATTAAATACTACGTTGTTCTGGAAGGGCCGGTGCAGGGCTCTGCATTCACCACTGGTTGCAGCTCCTTGAAGGAAAGACGGGCAGGATGCAAACCCAGCGATCAAGGTTGGCACACAGGGAGCTGCGCCGAGGCCCCTGTCTGGGAGTGGGAGAATTACAGGATTCTCACCTGAAAGAGGTGGAGAGGCAGGGCCTGTCACCTGGAGGGATGCTCTCACAGGCAAGAGCAATGGTGCAGCTATATCTGTAACCGGGACACCTCTTTCCACACATGCCCCAATGCTCTAATCCAGTGTGGCAAGAGTGAGATGCAGGATTATGTGCATCATTGTTCTGCCAGGAGGCAGGGGACTGCACGAGGCAGGCCTGGTCCATAGTGCAAGTCTGGTCCAGTCTGGCAGAAGGTGGGATACCAACCTATGAACAGCAAGGGCTGATCCAATGCCGGAGTATAACAACAAATGGTTTTGGTGTTGAGCTGCTGTTCCTCAGTTGTCCTGAAGATGGAGCCCTTATCCCTCCTGCTGGAGCCTGCTATGTGTAAAACAGAAGTGGAGATCCTTGCTTCAGTTCCTTCCAGCAGCTGGGGCCTCCTTCCTGCTTCTGCAAGCAACCCTGGCATGGGGAGAAGACCTAGCGCGATGCCATTAGACCTGGATTCAGTCCTACTCAGAGCAATGCAGCAGGCTTCCTTGCTCTGCTCCTTTCTCTTGAGTGCTCTGGGGGGGAGCCGTGTTCCCCATGCCCCTCACTTTAGGGGAGTGCGTGTTATACTGCAGCGTTGCGAAGGTTGGCCGTATCATGGGCAGTTGGGCTTCTCACATACCTGTTGCTACAAGGCGCTGGGAAGGGATTGGAAGAGGGAGAGGAAATGGCCACAAAGCCCCAGAGCTAATCCAGCAAGGGGGTGTCCCACCCTCTGCCTCTCCAGCTGGCAGCCTGGGCTTGTCCTTGAGTTCTGGGCTGGATTGTGGCGGTTGTCATGCTGCCGCTGTCAGGAATCCTGCTGAATGCCAAGTGGGGCTGAGCTGGAGAAACTGGGGCCAGCCACTCTGCAAGTTTCTTACTGCAGCCCCAGCCTGTGCTCCACCAGCTGTCTGTCCTGTCCACTCCCTGACTCAGCTGCACCTCCTGGAAGTGCTAAGCAGAGACACCTCCCCACTGGTATCAGCACCTCTGAAAAATCCAGCCCTAAGTGTCTACAGCTGGGCTCCCCAACTCAGGGTCTGACAGTGTCACAGCTGGGTCCCTTATGCTCTGTGCCTCAGTTTCCCCATCTGTAACATGCAGCTAGCACTAGCTGCCTGTGTCCTAGGGGTTGGTCCTGGGAAGGGGCTCTGAGCTCCCAGAGGGTGTGGTAGAGGGGCAGAGGATTATTATGGGATGGCTTGGAGAGCAAAGGGCTGTTCCGGTTCCAACGCATTTCCCTAGCTCAGCCCTTCGCGGAGTCAGGGTAGGAGCAGAATGGGGGTTTGCTTTATGCTGACAGCTGCTGTTCCTCACGTGGTGACCTTGCTGTGACCCCAGGGGGTTTCCAGGCCCTCCCCCTCCCATACTGGGTCTGCAGGGGACAGGTGCTGCAGCATGCTGGCTTATCAATAATGCAGGAGTCCCTGGGAACGGCTCTGTGCAAAGGCCAATGCAGGGATCCATGCAGGGGCAGCCCCCAGGACTCAGCCACCTCTGTCTGCTTGTCCTGCCCAGGGAGCAGGACACTGAATTTAAGGCACCTGCTTATTTGTGGGGGCAAGCTGGATGGAGCTGCTCTACTGTGTGGCAGGGAAAGAGTTAAACCTTTTTGCTGATGCATGGAGCAGGGGTGCAGGTTTCTGCCCTCGGGGCAGGGCCTGAGTCCGGGGCGGCTAGGTGGGAGGAGGATGGAAGGGGCAGGGCTGAGGGAAGCCAGCCTGCTGCTGGGCAGGGCTATGGGCCTGTGACACTCCCCCCCCCCCCCCCCCCCCCCCCCCCCCCCCCCCCCCCCCCCCCCCCCCCCCCCCCCCCC
>QXTE01000374.1:414780-426138 GCA_003942145.1 Platysternon megacephalum
CACACACACACACACACTTTGCAGCAGGCAGGGCACTGCACCTGTGTGCTGGGTTCTGAACAGCCCCAGCTCGGCAACAGGCACAGCCCAGGGCAACAGCACTCCTGGTGTGTGACTATATTTCCCAAAGTGGAAAGGGGACATTGTATCTGTGGGGCTCCTCCCCCCCCCCCCCCCCCCCCCCCCCCCAGGCCGGGCTGGCCCGAGCTGCCTGGGATCGTCACTCTGCCAAGCCTGGGGTTGGGGTTGACACCCCGAGCCAACCCTGGCACCCAGTGCCTGTCGCTGCTCCCCCCTCCCCCAGGATGTTCTCTGCATTTGTCAGTTTTGCCAAAACAGTTGGGATGTCTGGGATGGGGCTTAAAAAGGGGCGTCCCCCAGCCAAACTGGGACGGATGGGCACCTAAGTCCTGGAGTTGGGGTCGCTAAGCCAGGGCAGCAGGCAGGAGCGCTGAGGAGGGAAGGGCAACTCAGCAGGGAAGGCCCAGCACTGTAGGGTGGCAGATCCTAGTGCCAACAGAGAGCCCGGCCCAGCCAGGGCTGGTGACGCCAGGAAGGGCTGGACTCAGAGCTCTCGGGCCTCTGGCCACAGAACCTCCCAAGTGCCCCCGCACTGGTACAATAATACGTACGCAGGGCCGTCCCTACCCATACGCAAAGTATGCAGCTGTGTCCTGGTGCCCTACGCAGCCGTGTGCTGCTCCAGCCCCCACTCCCCTGAGGACTGCAGCAGGGCTTGGGCGCGACCTGCACTCACCCACAGCAGTAAGTGGAGTGACCTGGCTCCAGCCGTGAGTGCTGGGGGGCGGTTCCCCCTGCCCCCCCGAGCCCCAGGGCTGGGAGCCAGGGGAGTAGAGTGGAGCAGGCTGGGTCACTCCAATTTCCGCTGCCACATCTGCGCCCTGCAATCTGGTCCGCCCTGCAATCACCAGGCAGCAGAAGTGGAGCGACCCGGCCCCAGCCCGCTCCACTGCACTGGCTCATGCTGGGAGATGGTTTCCCCCCTGCCCCTCCAAGCCTGCTCCTGCCCCCCTGTGGAGGCCTGGGGCCAGCCCCACACAGCCCCCCGTGGAGGGGCTGCATAGGGCACCAAAATGGCTAGGGACGGCTCTGTACGTACCCTTTCCTGCTCTGATTAAACACACGTCAAACCATGGTCAAGGGAGGGGCCAAGGATTGTTCCACCACGGGCTAACCTGGGACCAGTGTGGCCTGCTCTAGCAGTGATGGCCAGACCACAGCGCCTTTGGAGGGCCCCACCACCTTGACAATGGCTGATGAAATATGTACGCTCCCAGGTGAGGAGCCCCAGGCCCAGTAGGCCCATCTGGTGATACAGCCTTGACCCCGGTCCAGTTTCTGCATGTGGGCAGGGGGTGTTGCCTGGGGCAGTGGAGGTCCCAGGTGTGGCAGGGCTGGGTGGGTCTAGTGTAAGCGCCTTTACTGCCTGGTGCGCACCCTACGCCGGTTCGTCGGCGTAGCGCCAAGAAGTACAGCTGTGCTCAGCCCGTCAGTCAGTGCTCAAGAGGAGGATCTTGCCCTGCCCCCCGCCCCACATGTGCATCTGATGCTGATGCAGCCTCTGACCGCGGAGGGCCGGGGCAGCCATGCAGAAGAGACCAGGGGGAGGGTGGGGCTCTGCCCCAAGGGCGCAGGGCACTGATGGGGGAGCACAGCAGTGCCTCAGAAAGCGCTGCTCTGTACAGGGGCCAGGGAGCACATGGAGGGGGGTCACTTGGTGGGGCAGCTAATCCCCAGAGCTGAGGAGGGTCTAGCTAGCAGTCCTATGCCCCCATCCTGCTGTGCCAGACTCGCCCCAGCCCTTCTCTCAACTCTCTGCCAAGGGGCATTCCCATCCACACCTGTTCCTAGCAGCCCACCCCCATGGCAGCTTTGTCATCAGAGAATGCCCCCTACTGCCCTGGATCCCCCATGCTGGGCCCTATGAGGACCCCAAGCCCATGCAGCTCCTGGCTGTGCCTTGCCCTGATGGGTCTGCTTCCCTGACTCCTGGAGGTGCCTGGCCACAGTCTATGAGCTCCCTAGAGCTGGCCATGCGTGGCTGGAAGTGCATGTAGGTTGCAGGGCTGGATCGTCTCACGTAGGAAGGAACCCCCTGCAGCGACACCTCTGTTAATGCCGTTCCCTATTAACCTGCTGCCTGTGATGCCAGCTTCCCGCCCAGCAAGGAGCAGACACTGCCTGTGGTGGGCCCCAGCTCTCAACCCCCATCACCCTAGTGCACCCCACACCTGCAGGTGATCTGCCCGCCTGGCAGCTCAGCCTCTCGGACGTGCAGGGCCTGCTGGCCACTCCATGGGTGCAGCACACCTCGCCTTCCCTGGCATTGCGGGCTCTCCCACCCCAGTACACAGCCTGCCTGGCCCAGCCTGGATCCTTTGGGGGCACCCGTCCTGGCCACCCTGGGTTTGCCTGCCTTGTGCCTGCACGCGGTGGGAGTACTGCGGCTTGGGGGAAGGGGACACCTGCAGCTTAGTTTCTTGGAGAATTGCTGGTGAAGTTGGACCGGGGCTGGCTTAGGAACCGAGATCTGCCCAGCCCTCACTGCCAGGACCCCGGCCGCACACCAGGGAGCTGCCCCAGAAAGAGTCACAGGCAGTGGGGAGGGCAAAGACGAGACAGATCCCAGGGCAGGATTGTTCTCCCTGACTGCCGTGCTCCCTGGGCTGCCCCTCCCTAGTGGTCTTGGCTGCACACCAGCTGGCAGCAGCTGCTCAGCCTGGCCCCCGGGCGCAGCGTGACAGCTGGAGGATGGAGCTCCACTGAAATGAATGCAGGATCACGCCCGACCAGGCTCCACTTTCAGAGCAACCCAAACCCTCCCCACAGGGCTCAACTTAACTCTAGTCCCCCAAAGAGAAGCAGATGCCCACTGTGCAGAGCACCACAGAGACCAACCTCCTCAGTCCCTGCAGTGCTTGCACACCCCTATCCCTTGTTGCCTGTCTCCAACCCCTAGATCTGGCAGCTGGAGAGACCCCGAGCACATCCCTCTGGCTGGGACAGGGCTGGGCTCCCAGGAATCGCTCCAGCTCTTGGACTCTGTTCCAATCTACACACTCTCCTTAACAGATCTACCTGCCTCCCTCCCTCACATCCTGCTAGGGGCCGACCCGCTGCACTGAACTTTGCCTCTTGCTCCAGCACTGCAAGGATATGTGCGTCTTGCTCAGAACTCTGGCTGTGTGCATCCCTCAGGCCTGGTCTACACTACGATTTTAGGTCGAATTTAGCAGCGTTACCTCGATTTAAGCCTGGACCCGTCCACACGACAAAGCCCTTTTTTTCGACTTAAAGGGCTCTTTAAATCTATTTCTTTACAGCACCTCCGACGAGGGGATTAGCGCTGAAATCGGCTTTGCTGGGTCGAAATTGGGGTATTGTGGACGCAATTCGACGGTATTGGCCTCTGGGAGCTATCCCAGAGTGCACCATTGTGACCGCTCTGGACATCAATCTGAATTCGGATGCACTGGCCAGGTACACAGGAAAAGCCCCGCAAACGTTTGAATTTCATTTCCTGTTTGCCCAGCGTGGAGAGCACAGGTGACCACGCAGAGCTCATCAGGAGAGGTAACCACGATGGAGTCCCAGGATCGCAAAAGAGCTCCAGCATGGACCAAACGGGAGGTACGGGATCTGATCGCCATATGGGGAGACGAATCCGTGCTAGCGGAACTCCGTTGCAGTAAACGAAATGCAAAAACATTAGAAAAAGTCTCAAAGAGCATGAAGGACAGAGGCCATAACAGTTAGGGAATCCCATTGAAGCAAAGCCATCCACTATGACCACATTTCCCAGAGTCACTACCCTTGATATCAGCAGCTCTTTGATTGCGTTGGCTACTTGGATCACAGCAGCCCACACAGTAGATTTGCCCACTCCAAATTGACGCCCGACTGACCGGTAGCTGTCTGGCATTGCAAGCTTCCACAGGGCTATCGCCACTCGCTTCTCAGCTGTGAGGGCTGCCGTCACCTCCTCGTCTGGTTTTGCTTTGACAGGTTCCGGCTCTGCATATACTCCAGGATAATGCGCGTGGTGGTCATAGTGCTCATAATTGTTGCGGTGATCTGAGCGGGCTCCATGATCCCAGTGCTATGGCGTCACGGCTGAAAAAAGGCGCAAAACGATTGTTTGCTGTTGCTTTCACCGAGGGAGGGAGGGAGGGAGTGGGGGCCTGACGACATGTACCCAGAATCACCAGCGACACCGTTTTTGCCACATCAGGCATTGGGATCTCAACCCAGAATTCCAATGGCGGCGGACACTGCGGGAACTGTGGGATAGCTACCCACAGTGCAATGCTCCGGAAGTCGACGCTAGCCTCGGTACTGTGGACGAAGTCCGCTGACTTAATGAACTTAGAGCAGTTTGTGTGGGGGGACACACAATCGACTGTATAAAAACGATTTCTATAAAACCGACTTCTAGAAATTTGACCTAATTTCGTAGTGTAGACATACCCTGAGAGCTACTGGGACAGCTCCCCCTAGAACAGGCAGGGGACGGTCACTGACACTGAAATGGATACAGGGAAATACCGTTTTCAGATACAGTTAGCCTGAGGAACTCACTGCCACAAGATCTCACTGAGGCCAAGAATAGCTCAGTGGTTTGAGCAGTGGCCTGCTAAACCCAGGGTTGTGAGTTCAACCCTTGAGGGGGCCATTTAGGAATTTGGGGCAAAAATGGGTCTGGGGATTGGTCCTGCTTTGAGTATGGGGTTGGACTAGATGACCTCCTGAGGTCCCTTCCAACCCTGATATTCTATGAAAGCACAGCAGGGTTCAAGAAGGGATTGGAGAGCTCTATAGAGAACAAGCCTATACACTTACAACAGTAAATACTCAAACCCAAACAAGAGCTAGGAAGGGACTGAAACTCTCTGACTTGGGGCATGAGCCAAGTACTGGGGTTGGGAGGAAAATACCCCCCCCCCCAGGGGGCTGGTTACCTCATAACCCCCCAACTCTAGTGAACATGCTCACAAGGTGTATGCCAGGGATGTCATCCTTGTCTAAGGACCTCTGGTCTCAGCTCAGTGGTAGAGTTTATCTGGCCTGTGCAGAAGGGGCTGAACTGGGTAATAAAAGGTTACAACAACTATTCTAGGCTTGGGCTAGGCCACATTTCTTGCACCAGGTTCTAGTGGATTGACCCAGCCCACATCATCCAGCCAGAGCCAGTAGGAGACCAGGGATTCCTGGAGCACCTGGGCATCTAGTCTGCCTGCCCAGAGAGGCCAGCAAACTCTCCCTGAGTCCCTCACAGAGCAGTACAGTGTGGTTGAACTAGAGCAGCTCTTACAGAACGATACCCAGGAGAGGCGAAGGGACTTGGCCAAGGTCACCCAGAGGTCAGTGGCAGAGCCAAGACCAGAACCCAGAGTCCCATTCAGTGCCCTGGCTGCAGGATCATGCTGCCTGCTTTGCACCATTATCCACTAATGAGATTAATTAATGTGCGTTTAAATGCAGTTTTTAAAGCAAGTTAAAAAGCAACATCAACTGGATCAAAAAGACGAGGCAATTTTGATTGGGGTTCAAGAGTCAGAGCTTGGCACTCCTGAATCCAGCTGGACAATAACACAGTGAATTGTATTTTTTAAGAGTCAGCGTGTTAGTCCCATGCCAGCCTTGGTCGGTTTCAAGCAGCCAGGAGACTGGCAGCCAATTACAACACAGAGGAGTTTCAAATTGCCTGGCGCTGCTGGTACCTCTGATTTGTGCTCTGCACCTCACAGGAGGGACATCTCTGGACAGAACCCAATTTCTGTTGCATTTACAAAACATCCCCAGAAATGGAAATATTCGGGGTCACACTGATGAAAGAAAGGGAAACGGGGTCTGTTCAGGCTTGGAGGGGGAAGGCGTAAGGTGCTGAGCCTGCAGAGGTGCAAGTGATTAACTATACACATATCTGTACCGACTGCCTGCGCTGTTGACAGCACCTCATTGCTGTCGGCAGCCACTTATCTCTGACAGCTGCACTTTAGTGCTCACTACGCCAACAAAGTGGGGACTCCGCTAACGTGTGAAAGGCCAGTTCCAAACCCACAGTCTGGGGCAACAAGCCCAGGCAGTGGCCAGCTTGACCCAGCACACTGATGTCCAAGCAGATTGTGGTCACTGAATCTAGCATCGCCCTGCCAGGCAGCCAGTGCTGGGGGTGACGTGCTGGACACTCAGTAGCAGTGTACTGGCCAGGAGCCACAAGCTTGGGAATAATCAGATCACCTGCTCTGCCCACGACGAGCTGGATGCTGTTCTCATCACACGGGCAACAACCAGGCCATCCATGTACTTGAGAACCCTGACCCTTCCTCTGACGTGAGTGAGGCCGGCAGCCAGGAGCCAGCTATTCCTCAGTCACCATTGGCTGAGGATGGCAGCGATTCTTGCAGGGTTTCCAGTTAGCTGTTATAGAGCAGAGTCACTAGTGCCTATGGCGCCTGTTACTGCCGCTGTATGGCCACCAGCCGGAGTTCACTGCTGCCAATCCATCACTAGCCTGGCTGGCCCCAAAGCCACGTGTAACACCTCTCCCAGCCCTAGAACCCAGCTAATGCCGCCACAGACACAAAATCCTACTCCCAGCCCCCAGAACGCCACTCCCCACCAATGGTTGTTCTTTGGGGGAAATGAGGACAGGACCCCACTGGCATTCACAGCCATTACGGCATCCACAGAGAGCTTACGTGCCCAGCAGTGGGGCCTGGACTCCGAAACATTAATAAGCATGAATGACACATGAGCAACTTATTCCACTGAGGGCCTCCTCAGCACACACAGCCCAGTCACTAGCAATGCGGTGTTACCAGCCCATCCCACTCACTGGCAGGAGCTGCCCAGATAACTAATGGAGAGGAGAGGAGAACCAGTGCACAGAAGGGTGTTAGTTCACCAGTGAGCTCTCCCTTTGGGCTTCCTTCCCTACCGTGGGCTTGCCAGGGGTAAAAGCATTAGCCCAGAGCACTCAGTCTACCCACTAAAAGCTGGATAGTTCAAAATAGCCATTGGGAGAATGTAGGACCAGAGTTTTAGAATTTAGCATGAGTGATTTGCCCACACATATTCACAGCCATTGTGCCTATGGGCAGATATGTCATTTGCATGTACCAGCTGCTGCGACTGCGCATGCATTTCGTCTGCACAAGTCTAACTATTCGCCCCACCATTCCCAGGCTGGCTGCAATTCTTGTGCTCCCTGGTGTTTGGAGCTTGAATGCAACCTCTGTGTAAAAGTGCTGGATAAAATTCTCCAGGCCACAGGACACTAAGCAATGTGACGTTTCTGTCACAGCCCTGTGATGATACAGGAGTGGTCTGTTACATGGTTGTGTATTAAAGAATGATCCAGCAGTACCTAGGTCAAGGGCCAGTCACTCTTTTTCAATGGGTGTATCCGTAAATCTAAATCAGTACACATCCTGGAGGAGCTTTCCAGTAACACTGGCTTTCTCCTCACACCCACATTGAGAGAGGAGGGAGCAGGGAGGATGGGAGAGGTCTCAGGCCCCCTCCTCCTGCAGCTGTCCGCTAGAGAGAGCAGAGCACAACCAGGAGAGCTGCCCTGGTGATCACAGGTCTGAGCCAGCAGCAGAGTTAGAGCGAGTTCTCTCTTGCTGTGCCCAGCCAAGAGCAGACTCAAAGAGGCAACCCTGCTCATCAGTTAGGCAGGCCCCAAATGGAGCTGGAGCCAGAAGAGACTGGCGATGCAGGGCCGAAAAGGCCTGAATTTCTACTGTAAAGAGTGCAAGCAGTGAACACCCACCCTTTGTTACCCTTTGCTGGTAACCTCTGAGGACACAGGTTTTGCAAGGGTGCAGGAGGCCCAGTGTCTGGCCTAACACTGACCCCCCGGGGGGAAATAGCATCAGTCTTGAAACAAGCCCTGGCAGCCTTCCTCTGAGACGCTTACAGTGCAATCCACTGCCCCCGTTGTTCGCCAGCCCTTTCGCAGAAGCCGTAACTGATGCATTAGTGCTAGGAGATCAGGGAGCCACCACAGCCAATTGTGGGTGACTGGGGCAGTTTCTGCTCCTTTCAAATGCAGACTTTGCAACTGTCCTTGATGCCTTTGTCACCTCCAGATTAGACTGTCCGCAGGGCTATGCAGTGAATCTCGGCAGAACCTGCAACTGGTGCAGATTTTGGGGGGCTGCTTGCCCAGTGGTCTCTCTTTCCAGGAACGCATTAACCTGTGCTCTGCGCCCTGCAATCAGCACTAGCTGCCTGCTGGTTTCCAGGCTGCCTGTTGGTTTTGACCTACAATGTCCTAAGGGGCCTGTGACCTGCCTATCCAAGAGACCCCTCTCTCCCTATGGCCCACTACACAGCTCCATCAGCAGAGGTATCCGAGCTGAAGCCCTGTTGGTATAATAGAGATGGGCGGCTGGCAGGGCCTCCTTCCCAATGCACTACAACCCCAGGCCTAAGCCACGTTGTCTGTCACCCTTCAGGGTGTGGAGCCAGCCCGACCTCTTCCCCCTTCCCTTGCTGCGATGGGCACAGGCTGGAACAGGTGGTGGGGGACGCTAGGGGCGGGGGGGAGGCCAATGGATTAGGGTTGAATTTCCACTCTTGCTGGCTATTTGATCTGATCTGGGGGAGCAGACGAGGCTCTGTAGGGCTCCCAGCACAGGGGATGGGTCGTTTGGGCTAAAGGTGTGTCAGGCCTTCCTCCCCACGCACAGCAGCTCTAGCACCCAGCCTCAGGGAGCAGGCGGCACAGTCGGCCCCTATCTAACGTGAGTGACTGCCAGCCGGCCCTCTCTGAACGAGCCCTTTGTGCTGCTAACCTCAGCGTCTGAATAAAACCCCACAGCCTCACTGATGCTGGAGAGGAGACGCCAGCCCCTCCCATTGCACTGAGGTCCCCGCTGAGGGGGTCAGGTTTGAAATGCTGCTATGCTTAGCACTCTCTGCCTCCTTCCCATCTTGGAGCAAACGCTTACAGCTCTGCTGTAGCCGCCCAGTCCTGAGGGGACAGAGCCTCAAACAATGGGACACACAGGGGCTCAGCACCTCTCAGGATTGGGCCTGTAATGAATACGTTAGTTCATCCAGAGATTGGGCTGCTGTCCCCTATGGGCCACCTACAAGGGCACCGTCCCCTCTAGCTTCCATGTCCCAAGCGTGGGGTCGTAACCCCTCCCTGGGAGACCATTCCACAGCCTCACAGAGCCCACTGGTGGGAAGTTGGTTTAATTCTTGTGCTACCCACACCCTCAACCACTGCTGCCGTGCCTTGGGGATTACGCCCATCACAGAGCTGGAGCATGTTACGATGCACCTCCACAGCCGTGCCAGCTCCAGCTCCATATATCTGCACATGGAGACAGCTCTTTGCACCTTCCCTTGCAGCCGCTCCCTTCAGACCCTCAGCAACGGTGCTGCACGGCCTCCAATCTTCCCATATCTTCCTGTGAGCCAGGCCAGAACCCCACACTGAGTGTTACTGAATCTGAGCCGTGGAGGGCGGAGCTCTCCCCTCCCTGATCTGTGACATGACAGCTCTGCCCACGCAGCCTAGAAGGGCACTGGCCTTTTTGGGCAGCCATAAGATATCACAGGCTCCTGGTGAATCCTTCTTGGTTCCCATTATTATTCCCAGATCTTATTAGTTTAGACCAGTGGTCTCCAAAGTGGGGTGCGCAAGAGGATCCTTGGGGGTGCGTGGCAGGAGGAGCGGGTTTTTTTTGCTTCGTCTGAGCGGTTTTTTTGTGGGGTTTTTTGCTTCGGCAGTTCGGGCGGCTTTCTTTTCTTTTTTTTTTTTGCTTTGGCAAAAATGATAGAGCCAGCGCGGCATGGGGTGCGTGCTCAAAATTTTTTTACTGATAGGGGTGCGCGATTAAAAAAGTCTGGAGACCACTGAGTTAGACTTTTCCACGCTGACTCTCACTGAGCAGTTACCTGTCCGTGTGTTCTCCAGTAGCGATTTCTGTCCTCACTGGCATTTCCAGCTCTTCTCATTTTAGTTCCATCTGCCAATTGCATGAATGTGCTGTTTAGTCCCCACATCCAGATCATTAAGGGAGGGGTCAAGTAAGACTGGAGTTTATCCTGCCCCCTGCTAGACACTTCCCCATAGCTAATACAACGCATTGGTTTTTGCCTTTTGCTTAAGATCATTCTACCAGTTTTAACTCCACTTGACCCTGTTCTTATCCAAGCCAAGGTTGTATTAATTCTGTACGAATTTGTGACACAGCATCAGATCCTTTACAAAACCCAAATATGCTACAGTTACTGCACTCCCATTAGCCACAGCCTTGGATTTTTTCTATCTGTTCCATCATTTTACTATTACAATAATTTATATTTATGGTAGCACCCAAAATATGCCGGCTACTTCCAAAGGAGCTGCAGTCTGTTCCAGTCATTCCTGTGTCCTCATTCATTTCAGCCCCTTCATTTATTAATGGGCCTACTTTTCTCTGCTGGGCTTTCCCCCTGCAAGAGCTGTCAAATCTCTTATGTCTTGCAACACATTTTGGAATCACACATTCACTTTGCATTTCTGCTGCCCTGCCCCTGTGCATTTCTGTCTGGTCACCTCCCCTTTATCCATTTCTTGTCCGTAGCTTTCTGAGCAGCCTCTCCTGAAGCCACACTGGTCACCGCCTGCCTCTTGCACTCTTCCATTTCAGAGGAGTCATGGTCTGTCACCCTTTCATTAAGATTCCCAGCCTTATTCATAGAATCATAGAATATCAGGGTTGGAAGGGACCTCAGGAGGCCATCTAGTCCAACCCCCTGCTCAAAGCAGGACCTAATCCCAACTAAATCATCCCAGCCAGGGCTTTGTCAAGCCTGACCTTAAAAACCTCTAAGGAAGGAGATTCCACCACCTCCCTAGGTAACCCAGTCCAGTGCTTCACCATCCTCCTAGTGAAAAAGTTTTTCCTAAGATCCAATCTAAACCTCCCCCACTGCAACTTGAGACCATTACTCCTTGTTCTGTCATCTGGTACCACTGAGAACAGTCTAGACCCATCCTCTTTGGAACCCCCTTTCAGGTAGTTGAAAGCAGCTATCAAATCCCCCCTCATTCTTCTCTTCTGCAGACTAAACAATCCCAGTTCCCTCAGCCTCTCCTCATAACTCATGTGCTCCAGCCCCCTAATCATTTTTGTTGCCCTCCGTTGGACTCTTTCCAATTTTTCCACATCCTTCTTGTAGTGTGGGGCCCAAAACTGGACACAGTACTCCAGGTGAGGCCTCACCAATGTCGAATAGAGGGGAACGATCACGTCCCTCGATCTGCTGGCAATGCCCCTACTTATACAGCCCAAAATGCCGTTAGCCTTCTTGGCAACAAGGGCACACTGT
>QXTE01000374.1:426527-449402 GCA_003942145.1 Platysternon megacephalum
CATTGAGTACATTAGCTTTTTCCACATCCTCGGTCACTAGGTTGCCTCCCTCATTCAGTAAGGGGCCCACACTTTCCTTGACTTTCTTCTTGTTGCTAACATACCTGAAGAAACCCTTCTTGTTACTCTTAACATCTCTTGCTAGCTGCAACTCCAAGTGTGATTTGGCCTTCCTGATTTCACTCCTGCATGCCTGAGCAATATTTTTATACTCCTCCCTGGTCATTTGTCCAATCTTCCACTTCTTGTAAGCTTCTTTTTTGCGTTTAAGATCAGCAAGGATTTCACTGTTTAGCCAAGCTGGTCGTCTGCCATATTTACTATTCTTTCTACACATCCTAAGGGCCCCAATCCTTCATTGCACACTCAGAGAGATTTCAATGGGGGTTCTGGCTACACAAGGTAATTCCCCAAAATTTGCTTCCTGAAATCTGTAATTCTCCTTCCTGAAAATGTACGCAAATAGCTCATGATCACTGGTTCCAAGCCTTCCGGTTAGTCTCAGAGTCAGACAAACCCGAGCTAGGGCACCTTCTGCTCAGGTTGGAATCTTTAGGTTAAGTTGGGCTATATTTGGTTGCTTAGCTAAAATTTCACATGCCTATAATAACTTTCATTCCCGGTGCCTTAAGAACTAAGGGCTTTTTCTGTCTCACTGCTCTCCAGCCCTAGTGCCCTGTAGCAGATACCCACCCTCATTTCTCCCCTTATATCCTTGATCACTGGCATTCCCCACCATAATCTTGCCAGGGCTTCCCTGCAGGACACTGACCAGAACCCAAAAGACTCCAAGGAGTGCTGAGGACACCAGAAGGAGGGAATTGCACTCAGATGTTTGCTGTTTTTCCATCACTGTGGGTGCTGTCTATGAGTAAAGTGCGTACACACATGTCTAAGAAGTTCCTTTGCAAAACCTGTGTTCCTTGTTTTACCTGTCACATAGTCCCCAAAGTTAAATTATAACCCAGAGCACCCATGGAGGATGGACTCTGGGGAGAGCATGCACATGCTTGGCAGGTTCTCAGAGCTGAGGGCAGTTGGACTGCAGGGTCCCACGGTGCCAGGGATAGAGTCTGCACCCTGGCACTGTGCCTGAGAGGCCAGGACTAGAGCCAGTGCCTGGGCACTGCTCCGCCCCAGTTGGCTTACAAGCACGAGGGATCCAATACAACCAACTGCTGAACATCCCCGGGGGGGGCTCAGCCAGGGCAGTAAGTGATAACAATGCTTCCCCAATGGCAGGGGAAGCATAAGTGGCATGTAACATTGGCAGGCTGTCAGGAGGACACTGGAGTTAAAAGCCCCTCGCTTGGTGTGACCCACCATAGGGCTTCCATGGCCAGAAGGGGTTGGGAGCTTGCCCATGCGGCAGCAGGGGTGGGAGGCTTCTGTCTAGGTACTCTTCTCCCCCCCCCGCACAGAGGCTCACAGGGATGAGAGGGTTGTCTCTGGTTACCATAATTACTCACTGAGTGAAGGGTGAGAGAGAGGCAGAGCCACTGGGAGAAGGGCCCGCAGGTACCGCAATTAGGGGAAACCTGAGATCCCTCCGACAGACAGGGCCACAGACCGACCTCTCTCTCCATTGTCCCTGGGCAGTTTAGCCTTCCCCTGGCGGCAGGCTGCTGGGCTGTACTGAGCAGGGAGTCAGTGCAGTCTGGATCTCACAGCAAAGTCTGGGACACCCAGGGGACAGAGGTGCAGCTCCCAGCACAGTGCCAGAGAAGAGATGAGTGGAGGAGGAGCAGGGACAATGGAGATTTTCAAGATTTCCCTTTGATAAATTCATTCACCCCATCCATTAGCCCCTCCTACATCCCAGCGCATCTGCCATTTCCCCAGGGCTGTACCCTGTGGAGCAATCTGCGACAGCTGCCCCTTCCCCCAGCACAGCCTCCTCCCCCACCCCCGCTCCCTTCCATTTCCTCCAGCACAGCACAATGCCAGACAGGATTAAATGGCTCCCTCCCCCCCACCCTGAAGCCCCCCACCTGCCCCCTATTCCCTGCAGCACAGTGTACTGCCCCCCACTCCTTGAGGCTCAGTGCTGGGATCCCTCCTGCTGTGAAGGGCACTTAGTGACCTTCCTGGGAGAGCAAATTCCCCTCCTCTCACAGCACAAGCCCCAGGCAAAGAACAGAGACTGGAAAGCGCCTTTATTTGGAAAATGATCTTGGTGCCCCATGCTCCCCAGGGCAGCCTGACAAATCGCCACATACCTGCCTGGGAGGCCCTAGCACTGTCCAGCGTGGCACCAGGGCCCTGCCCTGTCCTCCTCCCCCCTGCCCCTGGCTATCATGCCTCTCTCTCTCTCTCTCTCTCTCTCACACACACACACACACACACACACACAAAGGGAGGGGAGGGAGACAGCAGGAGCCCTCCTTCCATGAGTCATCTGCACCCCACATGGCCCTGTTCTTATCCTGCTCACTGTAACCTCATAGCCCCCCGCCTGGGTCTGCATTCCCCTCTGTGCCCCACGGACCTGCTGTGGCCCTCCTCCGTCACCGTAGCCTCCTCTCATCCGCATTCACCACCAACCCATGCCGGGCGGCTGGGATCCTGCCCTGTGCCCGTAACCTGCCAGCCACCCCCCCCACCTCCCCACGCTGTGTATCCCCCCTCGCCCCAGCCTGAACTCCCCCTACCCTGCTGCTCTCACTGCTGCTGCAGAATCAGATGCCCCCATGCAACACCTGCCAGAATTCAGCACCCAGCTTCTTGGGAAACCCCCATTATAATTAACCACTGCCAGGCTCCTGCCACATGGCAGCCACACAGACCCCACTGCCAGGCTGCCTCTGACGCTCCCGCCACATGGCAGCCACACAGACCCCACTGCTAGCTGCATCCTGGAGCAGTTCATTATGTCACTCCCGCAGGCTGCAGCACCCCCTGGAGGCTTCCTGAGAACCCAGGGTGGGAGTGAACCACGTCTTCGAGCTGCCCAGCTGGCAGGGGCTGTCTTTGGTTCACATTCATTCTCTAGCACAGGAAGCTCACGTGCGCTGGTCGGCTGGTGTGTCAAGGACTCGGGTCTGAGGACATCTCATCGCCCCAACAGCTACCGGTGGGGCGGCTCCTGCTTCTGTGGGTAAGACAGGTGCGCATGCTGCATGCGGAAAGGCCGCGGGCTGAGCAGGGGGATGTGTCCGATCAGACGCAGAGGGGAGCCCAGGCATGGGATGCTGGAGTGAGACGGTGGCGACTGGCCTGAGCAAGAGGCCAGGGGAGGCAGGTTTCGGCTGGGAGGGGCAACAGGCACAGGGAACGGTATGATGGCGTCAGAGGGGACCAGCAGGGCAGGGGTGTAGCCATAGCGGAGCTGGAACATCTTGGGAGAGGCTGCGTTTTGCACCAGGGCAACTTGGGCTCGGGCTGGGCTCAGCGGGGCAGCTCGCTGCCCCTCGCAGCACGTGGGGAGCCACCTGGGCTGCTTCTCCTTCCGCAGGAGCTGCTCCAGTTTCTCCACCTGTGTCCTGCGGAGATGGGACAGCATCCGGCTCTGCTGAAAGAATTCCAGGAAGGCATCCAGGGGCAGCTCCCGGCCCAGGAACATCGCCACCTGCGCCTGTGGGGCATGGAGAATGGGATGTCAGCCTGGGGGTGGTGGTGGCAAGAACACGCAAATCTGGGAGGGCCCATGGGACCCCGGAAACCGACAGCAACAGTGAGCCAGAGTGCAGGTAGGAACCACGCAGAGCAGTGGGGGACCCCAGGAACCCGATGGGGCAGCCGTAGCAGAGGATGCTTTGGGGGTGAAATTCTGAAGTCAGTGGGGGTTTTGACATTGACTTCAGCAGAGGCAGGATTTCACCCATGGCACCTGCATTCTCCCGAGAGGACGCAGGTGACACATGGCTCGGTGGCCAGCTCCACGCAGCTCCCATCGCTACTGACTGACAGTACTGCCAGTGGCACCGTGGCACCGGGCCCAGAGTCAGAAGGGGCCCCAGCCAGCCCGATCCCTCAGCCGGCTAGGAAAGCCGCCCCTGCCTCTTCCCACCCCTGCTCTGCCCCAGCCCCACCCGCATTCCACCCCTTCCCCTGAGGACTGCAGCAGGGGTCGGGCCTGCCCTGCACTCACTGGGCGGTGGCAAGTGGAGCGACCCAGCCCGAGCCCGCTCCATGCCGCTGGCTCCCAGTTGTGCTGCTGGTGAGTGCTGGGGGGCAGTTCCCTCCTGCCCCCCAAGTCCCAAGGCTGGGAGCCAGGGGAGCAGAGCGGAGCAGGCTGGGGACGGGTCATTCCACTTGACAGAACAAGGAGCAATGGTCTCAAGTTGCAGTGGGGGAGGTTTAGGTTGGATATTAGGAAACACTATTTCACTAGGAGGGTGGTGAAGCACTGGACTGGGTTACCTAGGGAGGTGGTGGAATCTCCTTCCTTAGAGGTTTTTAAGGCCCGGCTTGACAAAGCCCTGGCTGGGATGATTTAGTTGGGGATTGGTCCTGCTTTGAGCAGGGGGTGGGACTAGATGACCTCCTGAGGTCCCTTCCAACCCTGATATTCTATGATTCCCGCTGTCCCATGAGTGTGCCCCAATCCTGGCCCCAATCCGCTCTGCTCTGCCAGCTCGTGCTGGGGGGCAGTTTCCCCCCTTCCCCCCAAGCCTGGGGAGGAGATGGGGCAGTGGGGAAGCGGGGACAGGAGGGAAGAGGCGAAGATGGAGCGGTGGGGAAGGGGCATGGGATGGGGAAGAGAAGGGGATGGGGGAAGCAGGGGCGGGGGGGGGGGGCGGAGCGGGAGCCCAGCATGCGGCATCCCTTTGGCAGAAGCTGGGGCTCCCCTGTTAAGCAGGCCCATCAAACCCTTACCCTGACAAGCCCCACCTCCCCTGCATCTGTACCACTGAGCGCCCCCAGACACCCTCCCCACTGAGCCCCAACCACCTGCACCTGGATCCCCTGCAGAGTCCCATTGCCCCTGCACCTGGAACCCCCCAATGAGCTTCTGTGCATCCAGATCTCCCACTGAGCCGCCTGCACCCAGACTGCCCCACAGAGAACTCTCCTACTCCCACCTAGATCCCCCCACACTAAGTCCCTCTGCAACTGGATCCTGCTTCTGGGCTGAGCCTGCTCACCCACACCTGGTGCGCCTGGCACAGGGGGGCAGGGCCGGGCCCCAGGGTGTTTCTGGGGCAGGCCTGGCCCTTGCACTGTGTCAGGGTCGGGTGCAGCCTCACTGCTGAGTCCCTGTCCCGGGGTGGGGTGGGGGGGAGGCTGCAGGGTGATCTCCCACCCTCATGCAACCAGTGGCCTGTGCTCCCCACTGCCATGTTGGAGCCTCCACATTTATTTATTAACAAATAAAATTTGCAGAATTTTAAAATATTGTGGCAGAATTTTAAATTTTTTGGTGCAGAATCCCCATAAGAATATGGGGTGCTGTGCAGCTGTGATGGTGGGACTGTGAGGAAGGGGGTGGGCAGTGGGGAGGTCTATGGGCGGGGGGCGCTGGGTGAGCGGTGTGGTGTGCAGTTGTGGTGGGAGGCCAGCGGGGGAGGTCTCTGGGGGGCTGGGCATAGAGATCTGTGGTGGAGGTCTCTGGGCGAGGGGGACTGGGCATAAGGGTGGGGCACTGGGGGGGGGGCGGACCCGCCCTCCAGGGGAAGGGACTTGCTGGCAGCACAGGGCTGGGCAGGCCAGTGTGCGTCTGGCAGCTGCAGGTTTGTGAACAGCGCCTCCTGCTGGGCTGCGCAGAGTGGGGCTGCTCCTCATTGCCCCCAGCCCGCCCTTCACTCTGGAGACTGACTATCCCGCCCCCCTGCACCTTGCCCCAGGGGAGCCCACAAAAAGTTAATCCAGCCCTGCTGACTGAGACGTCCCAGGGACTGAGTGGGGGGAAGCTGAGTAGCTACAAGGTGACCGGAGTCAGGCAGCTCAATGGCAAAGCAGGTCCTGCAAACTCACCTCCGACTCCGCCTCGGCTGCATCCAGAGCGGCTTGGAGTTGGCTCAGGGCGCTCTGCGGGCTCCACTTCCTCAGGCAGGTCTCTGCTTGGGGGAGAGCAGCTTCAGCCCGGGGCGTACAAACGAACCCGGCCCTGCAATGGAGCCTCCAGCCACCCCCCTCCGGCCAGTCCAAGGAGAGGCCTCCGACCCCATCACCTTGGGGGGCCATCACTTGCTGAGCCAAAAGCTCCTCCCCCAATGGCCATCAAGGCCGGGCCCAGCCAGTGAGTGACAGGCCAGAGCCGGCTCCCGCTCTGGATCCCAGAGCCAGAGCCTGGGGACAGCAGCCCCCACGGACACAGGGTGGCTCCACTCACCCACTCGCTGCTGCTTTTCCTGACACGCCTCCCTTGTCTCCCGCAGCTCCTGGTACTTTATGGCCAGTGAGGCTTTGCTGTTCTCCAGCCGCGGCCGCAGGGACAGGTTCTCCTTGGCCAGGGCATAGTTCGCAGCCAGGCACGTTTCCCGCTCCAGCTGCAAGCTCTGAAACTGCAGGAACATCCTAGCTCAGAACTAGCACCCCGGGCAGAGCTAGCCACCCCCCAACTCCATTGCCAACGCCACCTGCAGAGCCTAACCCTGCCCTCCAGAAAACACCCCTCGGCACACTGACCGGCCCATCACAGCTCAGGCCCCGAGAGAGCCCCCCAAGTCACTCAGCCAGCCAAGCACAGAGGGTGTTAACCAGAGCACTGGCCAGAGCAGCCAGCTCCTCATCAAAATAAGACCTTTTACCAGCTCCGCCTCTCAGTACCATTCTGCTCCCTCCGCCCCGGCTGCCCCAGAAGCAGTGGGGGGGGAAGAGTTCCTGGCGAGAGGCTGCAGCTGCATTAAAATCCAGCTGCACAGGTAGGAGCCCCACACACCAACCGGCCTGGGGGAAATTATACAAACTCCACACATCTTGAATGGGCCAGACAGCTTCTCTGAGGGCTAAACAGGCTAACACCGGTATTCCCCCCACCCACAGGCACGAGCCAACCACTGAGACGGGTTTGCTTTCTGACAGGCCTGGGGAAGAGATGCTGGAAAACAGGCTGAGAAAGACTAAAAATAATCTGACCTGATTCCCCAGGAACATATCCCAGCACGTCAGAGCCTAACAAACCTTCACAATTAATTCTAGTGGCACTAGCATTCCTGCGCAGAGCCATCTACTAGCCAGGGGTCTGACGGGCAGAAGAGGGAAGGGTCAAGGGGGAAACGCCCTGGGCAGCAGCCCAGCTTCCCTGTTCGCCCAGCGGCTGGTGCTGGGATTTCTAGCAGGACGTCAGCCCCAGACCATGCTGAGGCTCCACTTTTCATGTCATCCTCAGGCTCAGATAAATTGTGTCTGATTACAGTAACTCCTCACTTAACGTCGTCCCGGTTAACGTTGTTTCGTTGTTACGTTGCTGATCAATTAGGGAACATGCTCCTTTAAAGTTGTGCGATGCTCCCTTCTAACGCCGTTTGGCAGCCGCCTGCTTTGTCCGCTGCTTGCAGGAAGAGCAGCCAGTTGCCAGGGCCGCCGAGAGCGGGTTCGGGCCCCGGTGAAAATTTTTTTTCGGGCCCCCCAGCAAGGGCGGACCGGCTAAACAGGGCCAACGAGGGGGGGGGGGGAAGCCGGGCCCCCTTCCGGACCGCCGGGCCCTGGTAATTTGTACCGGCTTTCCCCCCCCTCTCGTCGGCCCTGCCCGTTGCAGCTAGCTGGTGGGGGCTTGTAACCAGGGTGGCCCAGCATCCCCCCTATCAGCTCCCCGCTCCCCTAAGTTCCCAGTGCGGCAGCTGCCCAGCAGGCTGGCAATTGCAGCTGTCCCTCCCCCCACTGCCGTGTGCTGCTCCTGCCCTCTGCCTTGGAGCTGCTCCCCGAGACTCCTGCTTGCTGTGCAGGGGGGGGAAGAGGGGAGCTAATGTCAGGGTGTCCCCCTCCCCTCTGCACCCCACTTACCCCATCTTCCATAGAGCAGGGGGGACACACCACAGGGCTCAGGACAGAGGGAGCTTGCTGGCTGCAGCAGCTGCGGTCTCAGCAAGCTGATCTAATTAACAAGGCAGTGTACTTAAAGGGGAAATGCGCATTTCTCTCACACACACAGTGTGTGTCTCTGTCTGCCATGCTCTCTCCCCTCCCTCCATTCCTGCTGCCTTGTAGACTGTGAGGGCTCAGCCAATTGCTAGTTCATCATTTAGCAGTAAGGCATTCCCTGGAAAATATCCCTCCCTCTGACTCCTCCACCTCAACCAAGCTTCACAATCATCATCACTGTGTACAGTATTAAATTGTTTGTTTAAACCTTATACTGTGTGTGTGTATATATATATATAATATAGTCTTTTGTCTGGTGAAAAAAAATTCCCTGGAACCTAACCCCCTCATTTACATTAATTCTTATGGGGAAATTGGAATCACTTAACATCGTTTCGCTTAAAGTCGCATTTTTCAGGAACATTCCTCACTTAACGTTGTAGTTGTTACTGTAATTTGAAGCACTCCCACTTCCCCCTCAGCTGCTTGAAGGTAAAAGGAGATTCTTGTCTTGTCCCCCCCGACTCGTCAGAGCCTCCTGGCTGATGTTACGGGGGGTCAGTCTCCATTGCACTGTCTGTATCAAGGGGTGGAGAGGCAGCTGCTACTCCCAGCCCCCATTTCTCTACCCTGAGTAACTCCAGCATCTGCCTCTGTAGCTTTCCCAAGCAGCAGCAGTAGAGTGAAACTGAGTCAGTTCTGGTTATCGTCACTGATGCCCAAACGGTTCTGAACAACCACTGCATAACTGACTAATCTGCAACTGCTTGGCAAAGCTCAGAGCAGCAGCAGAGGCACTAGAGCTGACTGCAGGCTCAGTCACACAGCCCTGCACTGGTTGTCTTTGGAAGGTTTTCTTCACAACCATAAAGATCTTCATTTGTCAGTTACTGAAAGCTTAAACTCTGCAGAAATAGATGGTGCAGGCCTCCAAACTCACCAGGGAGACATTCCACTCTCTGCAAGCACCGACCCTAGGAATTCTTCAAGCCCTGATGTAATGGGGACAAGTTAACATTTCCCAAACCTGAACTTCGGGAATATTCTGGTGTTGGAATATCTGATCTTGCAGACTTAACATTGCATTAGTACCACCTGCAAGGACATTAAATGCAGGTGCTTGGCTGCTGGACACTAAGCCTCCCTGGAACTGACATGCCATGTCCCTGCAGTTGTTGGTGGCAGCCTGGGAATTATTACTCAGCTGGGCTGGGGGGGAGGATATTGGGTGAGGAATCGCTTTTCCTGTCTGTCCTAGAAGCCATGTGATGGGCATGAGGATTTGCTGGTGCATTCTGTCAGCCCGTTCTGGGGACAATTTCTTTGGCGGTAATTCCTCAAGGCACTACTACACTCTGGCCAGAAAGCCAACAAAGCGCAGACAGAAAGATCCACACAGCACTTCCTCTGGGGTTGTTTTGAGTGATACCCCCACCGTACCAAAGGGTGGGGAGGAACTGGCTTTGGGAAAGAGGCTAATTAACCACTGGAACAATGTCATGGTGGGTTCGCCAACACTGGCAATTAGAAAAACCTCCAATATCGATTTAACAACAGATCTGCAACAGGAATTATGTGGGGCAGGTCTCTGGCCTGTGTAATACAGGAGGTCAAACTAGCTGGTCACAATGGTCCCATCTGGCCTTGGAACCTATGATCTAGATCAGCAGTTCTCAGACTTTAGCAGCCCAAGGACCCCCAAGGCCCCCGCTCAGCCCCAGACCCCACCCCCACTCCACTCCTCCCCCAAGGCCCCACCTCTGCCCCTCCTCTTTCTGCCCCCTTCCCTGAGCGTGCCCCGTCCCTCCCAGCACCTCCTGCCCACCACTGAACAGCTGTTTCGTGGCCTGCAGGAGGCACTGGGAGGGATGGGGGGGAGTCGATCAGCAGGGCCGGCAGCCCCGGACATGACTCGTGGATCCCCTGGAGTACCCTCACGTTGATCTATATATTAAAAAAAAAAAAAAAAGGCAAGCAGGCCTCTGGAGGGGAACATTGGCTTTGGGAGAGGGATCCCTTTTCTCCCTTCAGACCTAGGCTTTTCCCCATGCTGACCCAAGCCTACAATTTCAGATATTTTGCTGGTCTAGCCGGAGATGTTGGGGAGATCTTTGGACCATGGCGACTCTTCCTGCCTAATTACCCAGCCCAAGGCAAGCTCCCTTGGGAGCTCCAATCCTCACCATGGCCTCCATTAGCTTTTTAGCACTATGAGTAGTCAGGGGGGCTAATAGAAAGTCCATCTCTTTGGAACAAGTTACTGTATCTAGTAATGACTTCAGACCAATTCCCACAGCTCCCCATGCTCCTACCCAGTAATTAGCAAATCTTTAGGTGACAAAGTCAACACTAAAAATCTCCCAGACTGAAACTCAATTCCAAATGACAGAGAAGGACCTTGTTGATATGGAAGCACAGGAAGTATCAAGACACTAACTGGAGTCTTAATTAAAGGTAATTCCTCACTACCTTGGAATATACCAAATCAAGAAGATTGTAGCAAGAATATTGAATTTGGCTTTGATATCTGGGTGGGGAGCTTCTAACTCTCCCTGTTATTAAATTCTTTGCTAGACTGTAATCCTCTCCTCTGGCTATCTAAGATTTTCAAGATATCCAATAAAGGTTCTGCACTGAAACCTTTAGACAAATCTATTCTCTTTCCGTCCTATTATTGTAACATTTACACATTTTTTGAGATAAAGAGTATGGTCATAGTCAAGAAAAAGATGGAAACATTATGTATGATAACAAGCAAATATATTTCCAAATATCTCTAAAGCCACCCATGCTAGACGTAAACAACTATTTTTGCTTAAGGATGCTTTTGATTTCTTGCCCTCCTTTTTCTTCCCTGCCAAGCTTGGATTAATCAAAGATCAAAAGCATTACATGTCTTCTGAGTATGACAATGGGAAAAACTTTCTGGGTTCCATTAGCTCCCATTAATTTTTTATTATTTGATCCTTCTTAGACAACTGACTAATCTCATCTCTATTTAACAATTAGTCTTGTATCAATTTGAGCAAATTCAACTGCTTTTTTGAGACTTATGTAAGATTTTTTTAAAAATGAATTTTGAATGATTTTTCCTTGTTATCCTTCGATAAGTTCTTGCCTGAGGATAAAATGTATTCAAGATAAAATGTATTCAAGAATTCCTGCGATATTGATCTTCGTACAAACTTTACTTGGTCATTGATTACGAATTAAACAACAAAAGGCAAAGGCCCTCATTGATATAACTTCGATGTTGAAAATTAAACCACAGCACACTCAGGAAATGAAAGCGTCACGGGTCTCAGAGCCCACACAGCACATCCTGTGCAGCTTGAAGTAAATGTTTAACAGCCTACCTAGAACCAAAAATACTCCCTATGTGTAATATGGGTGAAGCAACAATGTTTGAGAGTGTGGACTTCTGCATTTCTTGGCATGAGCATGTTTCCATTTGCAACATTAATACAGGTTTCTGCATTTCACTGGTATATTATTGACTAAGAACACTATCTGGGCTAGCCACGCCGGGAAGAGACTCAAGGCCCAATACAGCATCATCTCCAGCATGACCAGGAAGAGATATGAGGCAGTAGGTACTGGTCACTGTGGGGAGAAGTCTACGTATGAAGGAAGAAAAGGGCCCTACGCTCCCACAGCTGGTATTCCCCTCTGTTGTCTCCTACCTCTTCTTCTTAACCCAGGTCCCGGAGATGCCAGATCCTGAGCCTTGCAGGACAATTCTCCCTATGGAAGTGCCGGCTGCATGTGGTCTGCCTGCCTCCTTCCCCTCCTGGCAGCTGCCCTAGCCTGGCACTCTCTATGGCACAAGACCAATAGGAGCAGTGCTACATGGTGGCAGAGGGATCAGCTCTCAGAGGAGGCTGAGGAGGAAAGCATGGTGCCTAGCAAGGCCCTGGATCTGGCCTGGGGCAGAGGAGGTGAGAGATTTGGGAAGCCACCTCTAAGGTGCCAAATGGGAGCAGACTAAAAGCCCCCCCCCCCCGGACTCCCCCATGCCCAGACCAGAGGAGGACGGGAGCAGCTGGGGGTGAGTTTACAGGATGGAGTCTGCCCCAGTCATCCCCCGCAGGCTAGGGGCTGGTCGAGGGGCTGAGTGGGAGGAGTGTTTGGTCCCACTAAGCTCGGGGGGGAGTCCCCGCAGCCGTGTGCTCACCCCAGCGGTGCCTTGAGAGGCTCAGCCAGGCCTTGCCATAGGGCCCGCCCGGGAGACTGCCGGGGAAATACGAAGGATGCTGGTGTTGTTTACATTAAATGAGTCTTGTCACCATTTCCCCCCTAGCTGACCCTTGCGGACAGAGTGTTGGGGAGCCCAGCCTGGGTAAGGGGCCGCAGTGCAGACCCTCGTCTGCCAGCCAGGTGTGATCTCACCTTCATCCCCACAGCATCTGAGCCCCGCAAGGGACCACCTGTCGCGGCGCACCCCCGCCCCTTCCCATGAGCAGCCCCAGCGTGTGGCTAGGCCAAGCCGGGAGAAGAGGGATGGCCCATGGAGAATGGGGGGCGCAGCAGGGGGAGCCCTGGAGAGGGGGGGCTGAGGGTGGGGAAAGGTGGGATGCAGGGGGGATGGAGGAAGGCACTGGGGTGGGGGAATTATCAGGGGGGCAGGGTATGTAGGGGAAGGAGCCGGGGGGACATATGGAGGGGGGGGGACAGGCTGTGGGGGGAGGATCCCAGGGGGCTGGAGGGAGATGAGGGAAGGAGCCCGGAGGGATGGAGGGCGATGGGGCACGGGAGGAAAGGAGCCAGGGGGATGGTGGGGTGGAGGGGAACAGGGTGCAGAGGGGGAAGGGGATGGGGGGGACGGCATGGGAGGAAAGGAGCCCAGAGGGGATGCAGGGGGGGAAGGAGGGGGATGGGGCACGGGGGGGGGGAAGGAGTCCGAGGGGAGGGGGGGGGGGCAAAGTACCGGGGGAATGGAGCCGGGGGAAAGATCTGGGGGGATGGAGGCAGGGGGACGGGAGGCTGGGAGGGAAGGAGCTGGGGGAAGCACCGGGGAAAGGAGACGGGGGGATAGAGGGGGACGAGAGAAGGGGGGTGGAGGGGAGGGGAAAGGAGCTGGTGCCCGGCCCCGCCGCTGCAGCCCCGGTCCCGGCCCCGCTACCTTCCTGCTCATGCTCAGCCGCACGATGCGCTCCAGCTGCGGCTCGTCCTGCAGCAGGCCGCGGAGCTGCGCGGTGCTGAGCCCCGGGGAGCCGGGCTCGGCCGCCCGCGCGCCCCTGCCCCGGTACATGTCGCCCGCCGCCCCGAGCCGTCCGCTGGGAGCAGGCTGCGGCAGCACCGACCCGGCCCGCCAGGGGGCGCCGCGGGGGCTCTTAAAGGGGCCGCGCCCCTGTGGGCGGGCACTGCTGGGGCGAGCGCAGCAAGGAGTCCCTGTGTGCCGGGACCGGGGGCTTACTCCCCAGTGCTGCCTGGGCAGCAGGTGCCATCGCCCCCTTCATACGTGGAGCAGCCCCGGGGCTGCCAGGGCTTCAGGGGCAGCTCAGCCTGGCTGCTGGGAGGCCACAGGACCGTGCGCCGGGGATCGGGTGCAGCCCCAGGACTCCTGGGCTCTATGGCTGGCCGGGCAGGTCGGATGAGGGTGAGGCCTTGCGGTGAGGGTAGTGCCTGGAGCTGTCCCCCTGGAAGGGCTCCGCCTGTCTCTGGTTTCTCGCTCTGTGACATTAAAGGGACATGTTTAAGGTTGCAGAGTGGAGGACTCAAAAGTCAGGAAATGCCAGAATTACAGCTTAGATCCCCTGCACTGAGTGAGACAGGGGCCCGTGGAAACTAAGATGGGTGCTGTCATCAAGGAGTGAGTCGTAATGCACAATGGGGCAGAGTCAAGGTTGCCCAAGCAGCGATAAACCTGGGCTTTCCTAAGGTTTGACTGCTTGATTCTGCAACTGGAACATTCTTTTCATGTAGGAGGTTTCTGTGCAATTTCCTGGGGATTCTGAAAAAGATAGAAATAAATTCTGTTATGTGCAATTAGGTGTCATCAGCATATCTTGTGTAGGGCTCCAGCCCAGAGCCTTCAGCAATGACATACACCACTTGAGCTACAGGACTAATTACATAGGATTTCAGCAGAAGGCTGTTATCCCTGGGGGAGGAGAGTGGGGACGGGCTGCGCCCCTGTGGGCGGGCACTGCTGTGTAAAGGAGGTAGCTCCAGCTTTCTGTCCCATCCCCCCAGGAGATGATGCTCTATGTGGAGCCCCAGGAGAGGAGGATGGGATACTAGGGCCATGTGCAGGGCCCAATGGGTGCAGATCCAGGGCCAGCTATTACTCCAGCACCTCCCAGTGCAGCCTCTGCTGCTGTGGTGGCAGGACCCAGTTGCTGAGAATGTTCTTGTTCAGTCATTTGTTTGGCAGGATACCAACATTTTCTGGAGAAACACAATCCAGAGCAGGGAAATGGTGTATCCCAGCCAAAGCTGAATGGACAGGGACAAAGAAAAGGCACTCTCCTGCCCCCAGGGCTTTCTCCCAGAGGAATTTCAGAGGCCAGCTGCAAACAATGGAAGTGCTGGAGCTTCTCAAAAAAGGCTCACCAGAGTTTTTTATAATGGAAAATGATAGGCAGGCTAAATATAGGGGCCTCTACCAGATCCCCTGCAATTATTCCTGGTATTCTGGAGATGGCACTTAGCGTACTGGGAGCTGTCCTCACTGCAGGCTTCCCTGTCACACTAACACTGGGGGGTGGAGGGGGAAAGACCTGCATTTGCTTTCCCCAGCTCCTGGCAAACTGCCAACTGAGCTCAGTTTGACTGTTCCCTGTGATACCTTCCTGGCCCAGTGATCCCTGTTCCTGTGGGCATGCTGGGTGCTCCAACCAGCCCTGCAGATGGCATAGAGTCACTGCCAGGCTGTGAGAGGCTTCTGTTGAAACCAGTCTGACATTCCTGATGCCCATCTCCCTAGGGGAAGGGCCTGATCCGGACTTTCAGTGAGAGGATGCAGTGCTGCGGTATCATAGAATCATAGTATCATAGAATATCGGGGTTGGAAGGGACCTCAGGAGGTCATCTAGTCCAACCCCCTGCTCAAAGCAGGACCATCCCCAACTAAATCATCCCAGCCAGAGCTTAAAAACCTCTAAGGAAGGAGATTCCACCACCTCCCTAGGTAACCCAGTCCAGTGCTTCACCACCCTCCTAGTGAAAAAGTTTTTCCTAAGATCCAATCTAAACCTCCCTCACTGCAACTTGAGATCGTTACTCCTTGTTCTGTCATTTGGTACCACTGAGAACAGTCTAGATCCCAGGGCCGGTGCAAGAATATTTTGCGCCCTAGGCGAAACTTCCACCTTGCGCCCTCCCATCCTTCCCCCCGAGCATCGCTTATTATAAACTTAAAAAAAAATGAATAATACAAACAAGTTACACATCACTCCTGACGTATTGAGGTGCCACCCTTCTACGTAGCAAGGTNCCCCATCCTTCCCCCCGAGCATCGCTTATTATAAACTTAAAAAAAATGAATAATATGGCATTGTTCATTAGAATTAATACAGGTTTGGCTTGAAAAGTTATTAATTTCATTATTTAGTCTACATATTTAATAAAAATAAATGAATAACCTGACAGTGTTGACACTGTTATTGTTTTCACTTTGCACAACATAGCATGGTTCTTAAAATAAATCACATACATTATACACAATACACTGTCACTTCCTTCATTCATTCTTTCATATCAAAATCGACTACATTTTATTCTACCTTTATAATATCCAATTATTGTTATTAATAAAATTTATAAAATTAGAGCCTTGCATGGTGTCAAGTATCAGGGGGTAGCCGTGTTAGTCTGTAGCCACAAAAACAACAAGGAGTCTGCCAGCAACTACACACCACACCACAGAAACACTAACCCAGGAACCAATCCCTGTAGCAAACCTCGTTGCCTACTCTGTCCCCATATCTACTCTGGACACCATCAGAGGACTCAGCCACACCATCAAGGGCTCATTCACCTGCACGTCTACTAATGTTATATATGCCATCATGTGCCAGCAATGCCCCGCTGCCAGGTACATTGGCCAAACCGGACAGTCCCTACGTAAAAGAATAAATGGACACAAATCGGACATCAGGAATGGTAACATACAAAAGCCAGTAGGTGAACACTTCAATCTCCCTGGACATTCTATAACAGATTTACAAGTCACTATTCTTGGACAAAAAAACTTCAGAAACAGACTTCAAAGAGAAACAGCAGAACTAAAATTCATTTGCAAATTTAACACCATTAATTTGGGCTTGAATAGGGACTGGGAGTGGCTGGCTTATTACAGAAGCAGCTTTGCCTCTCCTGGAATTGACACCTCCTCATCTATTATTGGGAGTGGACTACATCCACGCTGATCGAATTGGCCCTGTCAACACTGGTTCTTCACTTGTGAGGTAACTCCTTTCTCTTCATGTGTCATTGTATAATGCCTGCATCTGTAACTTTCACTCCATGCATCTGAAGAATGGGTTTTTTACCCACAAAAGCTTATGCCTAAATAAATCTGTTAGTCTTTAAGGTGCCACCGGACTCCTTGTTTTTATAAAATTAGAATGGCGGATACTCCGTCCTACTGGGGGATCGGGTTTGGTGGGGAAGGGAAGCAGACTGGGTTCGATCAGAGAGGGAATCGAGTTTGATAGGGAAGGGAAGCAGGCTGGGTTCGATCAGAGAGGGAATCGAGTTTGATAGGGAAGGGAAGCAGACTGGGTTCGATCAGAGAGGGAATCGAGTTTGATAGGGAAGGGAAGCAGACTGGGTTCGATCAGAGAGGGAATCGAGTTTGATAGGGAAGGGAAGCAGACTGGGTTCGATCAGAGAGGGAATCGAGTTTGATAGGGAAGGGAAGCAGACTGGGTTCGATCAGAGAGGGAATCGAGTTTGATAGGGAAGGGAAGCAGACTGGGTTCGATCAGAGAGGGAATCGAGTTTGATAGGGAAGGGAAGCAGACTGGGTTCGATCAGAGAGGGAATCGAGTTTGATAGGGAAGGGAAGCAGACTGGGTTCGATCAGAGAGGGAATCGAGTTTGATAGGGAAGGGAAGCAGACTGGGTTCGATCAGAGAGGGAATCGAGTTTGATAGGGAAGGGAAGCAGACTGGGTTCGGGTCAGTGGGGGATTGGGTTTGGCTGGGGAGTGGAAGGGAAGCAGACCGGGTTGAGTCAGTGGGGTATCGGGTTAGGTGGGTAAGGGAAGCAGACTGGGTTCGATCAGAGAGGGAATCAGGTTTGATAGGGAAGGGAAGCAGACTGGGTTTGGTCAGTGGGGGTTCGGGTTTGGCTGGTGAGGGGAAGGGAAGCAGACCGGGTTTGGGTGTGGAGGGGGGAGAGGGCGCAATCTGGGTTTGGCCGGGGGGCGGCGGGTGGGGTAGGATTAGAAGAGCCGCAAGGTGAAATGGGCGCTCTCCTCTCCAGTCCCTGGCATGCAGCAGCAGCGGGACAAGTGCAATTGCAACAGGGCAATGGGAGTGGGTCGCCTGCTTTGCCTTCCCGAGTCCGTCCTGCGCCCGGGCTGGGGAGTTGAATGCTGGGCTCTCGCTCTGGCAGGGGAGCGTGGGGCAGGCAGGACTGTGAGGCACAGAGTGCGCGGCCCTCACGCCAAAGCAGGGTCGGGAGGGTAGAAAGCTGGGGCGCAGGGAGGTGGGTTAAAGCGGCTTAGCCGCCCCTCCATGCGAGAGAGCCCACAGTAGAGCTGCTAGCCGTGGCGTCCCTCCCTTCTCTCCCCAGGGAGCAGAGCCTCCCCTGCCTGCAAATCCTGCAGCCCGCTCCGAGCATGCCATGCAAGCAGGCCCCGGCTGCACCGCACTGACAGCACAGCTCAGCCCCCGTGGGGGTCTTACACTTCCCGCCGCAAGCTGCTCCACTCTCCTCCTGGCTGCTGTGCAATCGACAAGACAAAGGAGCTATTGCTGTGTAAATGTACCTATCTGTATCCATTCATAATCAAAGGACTTCGCTGGCTTTCTAAATGGCAGGAGAGCAATTCATTGGGAGCGTGGTTCTTATCATATACTCCTCCCTCCCTACAGTCTGCGATCTGCAGCCAGCATCTTGATTGGCAACGGCGCCAATGTAAGCAGAGTCAGGATGAGCTCTACCCTGACATCTGGTGGTGAATTATGGGGAGTGTGGAAAAGAACTTCAGGGGCTGATCTCATTTGCATAGGCACACCCACCCCGCCTAGCGTGAGCCCCAGCAGCCCAAAATGGTCACTTTGGCGGCTGTGGGATCCCCAGTTTCTCTGTTATTGGGGCAGGAGGAATAAAGTGTTGTTACCCTGAGTTACCATGGTTATGTGAATCAAGGCCAGTGGAACTGTTTGATGACAGAGGGACTCACCATCAACTAAGTAGCACTTGCTAGACAAGGGACATGGGTTCCAAAACCCAGTGAAGGGAGAGAGNCTGGGAGACAGGCCAGTCCTTGCTTACAGACAGCCCCCAAACCTGAAGCAAATACTCACCAGCAACCACACACCAAACAACAAAAACACTAACCCAGGAACCTATCCTTGCAACAAAGCCCGTTGCCAACTCTGTCCACATATCTATTCAGGGGATACCATCATAGGACCTAATCACATCAGCCACACTATCAGAGGCTCGTTCACCTGCACATCTACCAATGTGATATATGCCATCATGTGCCAGCAATGCCCCTCTGCCACGTACATTGGCCAAACTGGACAGTCTCTACGTAAAAGAATAAATGGACACAAATCAGACGTCAAGAATTATAACATTCAAAAACCAGTTGGAGAACACTTCAACCTCCCTGGCCACTCGATTACAGACCTAAAAGTCGCAATATTAAAACAAAAAAACTTCAAAAACAGACTCCAACGAGAAACTGCTGAATTGGAATTAATTTGCAAATTGGATACCATCAAATCAGGTTTGAATAAAGACTGGGAGTGGATGGGCCATTACACAAGGTAAAACTATTTCTCCATGCTTATCTTTCCCCCCCGCCCCCTACAGTTCCTTATATCTCCTTGTCAAGTGCTGGAGATGGGCCATTTTCATTACCACCACAAAGACCTTTTTTTTCTCTCCTGCTGACAACTGATCACTCTCCTTATAATGTGTATGGTAAGATCCATTGTTTCATGTGTGTATATATATCTCTTCCTTCTGTATTTTCCACTGCATGCATCCGATGAAGTGAGCTGTAGCCCACGAAAGCTTATGCTACAATAAATTTGTTAGTCTCTAAGGTGCCACAAGTACTCCTGTTTCTTTTTGCGGATACAGACTAACACGGCTATTACTCTGAAACCATCAACTAAGTAGCACTTGCTAGACAAGGGACATGGGTTCCAAAACCCAGTGAAGGGAGAGAGGTTGGGGACAGATATTTGTACCTGATGGGATGGGCCCCCTTTGAGGGCCTGACACACCAATTGCACTGCCTTCTCTCTCCACTGTTGAATGTCAGAGTTAACTTTGATCCCATTAGGAATCTAGTTACAGACTGCTGAGCTGAATTTGCAGTGGTGCACCAGCACTAGGGCTCCCCTACTACAAGCTGAAATCACTAAAGGTATTAAGAGTTGAGATCACTGAGTGCTGTGTTAACTAGTGGGGGAGCCTGAAGCTATGTTGCTAAGCGGCTGCTGGAGTGGAGCAGTTTGCGGTGCGGCTAACGGAGCAGTTTGTGGGACAGTTGGCGTGGCCCACAGAACGGTGAGCGGAGCAGTTTGCGGGACGGCTGGTGCAGCTCACGGGGACGGATAGTGGAGTGGAGTGGAGTGGAGCGGCTCATGGTGAAGGCGGCAGCAGAACCCCATGGAGAGGCGGGGCAGTTGGCCTTGGACCACGTAAGGTGCCCCTTAACACCCTGCGTACCCTTTCTTCCCCCCCCCCTTCCACCTAGGCTGTGGGGGAGCAAAAACTCTGCAGCTCTGGGGCTGCATTGACCAAGGACAGAGACTCTTGGGTTGTTGGACTCAAGAGACTTTAGAGGTGTTGGACTTTTGGGACTTTGGGGTGATCTTTTGGGTTGTTGGACTTAAGACCCTGAGGGGAAAAGGACACTGCCAACCTTACTTGGGGGTGGGTCTTTTGCTCATGGTTTGTATTATGAATCCTGTTTGTGGTGTTTCCCCAATATAATGCCGCATTGTTTCCCTCCTTTATTAAAAGGATTTTGCTACACTCAGACTCCGTGCTTGCGAGAGGGGAAGTATTGCCTCTTAGAGGCGCCCGGGGGGTGGTATGAAATTGTCCCAGGTCACTGGGTGGGGGCTCGAGCCGGTTTTGCTTTGTGGTATTGAAACGGAACCCCTAGATACTGAACCCGGCCCTTGTTGCTGCCAACTCAGATGGGCAGAAGGGTTACACCAACAAATCTTGGCGTCCTAGGCGGCTGCCTAGTTTGCCTAGTGGTTGCACCGGCCCTGCTAGATTCATCCTCTTTGGAACCCCCTTTCAGGTAGTTGAAAGCAGCTATCAAATCCCCCCTCATTCTTCTCTTCTGCAGACTGAACAATCCCAGTTCCCTCAGCCTCTCCTCATAAGTCATGTGCTCCAGCCCCCTAATCATTTTTGTTGCCCTCCGCTGGACTCTTTCCAATTTTTCCACATCCTTCTTGTAGTGCGGGGCCCAAAACTGGACACAGTACTCCAGATGAGGCCTCACCAATGTCGAATAGAGGGGAACGATCATGTCCCTCGATCTGCTGGCAATGCCCCTACTTATATAGCCCAAAATGCAGTTAGCCTTCTTGGCAACAAGGGCACACTGTCGACCCATATCCAGCTTCTCGTCCACTAAACCCTAGGTCCTTTTCTGCAGAACTGCTGCCCAGCCACTCGGTCCCTAGTCTGTAACAGTGCATGGGATTCTTCCGTCCTAAGTGCAGGACTCTGCACTTGTCTTTGTTGAACCTCATCAGATTTCTTTTGGCCCAATCCTCTAATTTGTCTAGGTCCCTCTGTATCCTATCCCTACCCTCCAGCGTATCTACCACTCCTCCCAGTTTAGTGTCATCTGCAAACTTGCTGAGGGTGCAGTCCACTCCATCCTCCAGATCATTAATGAAGATATTGAACAAAACCGTCCGCATGACCGACCCTTGGGGCACTCCGCTGCCAACTAGACATGGAGCCATTGATCACTACCCATTGAGCCTGATGATCTAGCCAGCTTTCTAGCCACCTTATAGTCCATTCATCCAGCCCATACTTCTTTAACTTGCTGGCAAGAATACTGTGGGAGACCATATCGAAAGCTTTGCTAAAGTCAAGGAATAACATGTCCACTGCTTTCCACATCCACAGAGCCAGTTATCTCACCGTAGAAGGCAATTAGGTTAGTCAGGCATGACTTGCCCTTGGTGAATCCATGCTGACTGTCCCTGATCACTTTCCTGTCCTCTAAGTGCTTCAGAATTGATTCCTTGAGGACCTGCTCCATGATTTTTCCAGGGACTGAGGTGAGGCTGACTGGACTGTAGTTCCCCAGATCCTCCTTCTTCCCTTTTTTAAAGATGGGCACTACATTAGCCTTTTTCCAGTCATCCGGGACCTCCCCCGATCGCCATGAGTTTTCAAAGATAATGGCCAATGGCTCTGCAATCACATCCGTAGTTGTGGCGGTGCCGGGATGCTAGAGAGACAAGGTGGGGGAGGGAATGTCTGTTACTGGACGAACTTCTGTTGGTGAGAGAGGCCTGAAGAAGGGCTCGGGGTGGCTCCAAAGCGTGTCTCTCTCACCAACAGGAGATGATCTATTACAGACATGGCCAAACTGCGGCTCGCGAGCTTTTACGATTAAAGTGTGACTCTTGGAGCCCCCCATGCCCTCCCCTTTCTTCACCTACTAGACTGGGGAAGGGGCTTGGGACCTCTGCCTTGCAGCAGGGTGGTGGGGTAGGTCCTTTTGCCCTGCAGGGAGGGGGCTCGTGGGGACTCAGCCTCGCGGGCCACACCTGCTGGGGCTTGGGGCTTCAGCAGGAGTGGGGCTGAAGCCCCGTCAGGTGTGCCCCGGTTCTCAAACTTCTATTACCTCCCCCCCCTTGTCTCTCTGTCCCAGGGACAGGGCAGGAAGGGTCAATCCAGGTCCCTGGGGTGGGGGCATTCAGAGGGGAGGCAGGAGGAGCAGGCTTCCTGTTCGCTAAAGGAACCTGAGGTGCCAGCTGGGAGAGTGACCCATCCAAGCTATTGAGCTGCTTGCTGGGGTGAATGCAAGCTGCTGGGGATAGAAGTGAAACACCTTGTGCTGCCCTGGTGCAGAATGTGTGCCCCCCCCACCCCCACCAGTAGCACATTCCCCAGCCCTCCCGAGGACCCTCCCTGTGCCAGTCACTTGGGAGCCAGGAGGAAGAGCTGGAATTATGCTTTGCTCCTGGCAAACTGTATCCTTTCCTGTGTGCTCAAACGCAACCCACACCAGCTCAGCTGTTCACATGGGGGCCACTTACTGGTTGGATGCATTGTTTTCGATTGTCTTACATCTGCAGGGTCAGGGCTGTGGGTCAGCTGCGGGGGGAGAATAGCACATCACACTGCAGAGAAGGCAGTGGAAAGGCTGATGAGAAGACAGAGTTGTGTCTGTGTGCAGGTGACTGCCCGTGTGGGGGGAGGCTGTGTGAGAGAGGGCAGTGTGTAGCCACATAGCAGGGAGATGCGGCATCTGTTTCCACCCAGACTGCTGTCTGAGTTTTAATGAAAACACATTTCAGAGGCATTAGACTTTGCTGTCCCTGCAGCTCTCAGCCCGTGTGTGGTTACGTTCATTCCCCATACCCAGCAATGCAACCAAGGAACAGGGAGCAAAGGCATCTGGCCTAGTCAACGCGGTCAGCTACCTGTGTAGTGAACACAGTGCCCCATGCTAGGGCAGGCCCCATGCCAGGGCCTATTGTCAGGGTGATAGCAATCATAGAATCA
>QXTE01000374.1:455192-566142 GCA_003942145.1 Platysternon megacephalum
ACACACACACACACACACACACACCCAGAGCCCTCTGTGCACACTGCACCATACACACAGCCCGCTTCGCACACTGCAACATACACACACACAGAGCCCTCTGTGCACACTGCACCACAGACAGAGCCTTCTGTGCACACTGCACCACACACACACAAACACACACACACACAGAGCCCTCTGTGTGCACTGCGCCACACACACACAGAGCCTTCTGTGCGCACTGCACCACACACACACACACAGCCTTCTGTGCACACTGCACCACATACACACACACAGAACCCTCTGTGTGCACTGCACCAAACACACAGCTCTCTGGGCACACACACACACACACACACACACACACACACACAGCCTTCTGTGCACACTGCACCACACACACAGCTCTCTGTGCACACTGCACCAAACACACACAAATATCTGTGTGTAAGAAAGAAAAGGCAGGAAGGCACTGCGGAAGAAGCACTGTGTGATACAAGCTCTATCTATCCCCACAAACACCCATCTATCTAATCTAATCTAGCTAGCTATCTAATTTCCTTCCCCCTTTAGAGCTGTAGATCTATAAAGGATTTTTTTGGGTAGTTTTAACCTGGGGTCGTAATTATTATCTGTCCATATGTGCAGAGTTCAGAGGGAGAGAAAATAATCATCTTAATAAATCTTACCCCCACCACCCCCAGCATGACCAGAGTTCTCTAAACTGTAATCCCAGGGCTCTGAGGTCTGATAGCGCAGGCCCAGCGAGTGGGAACTGGGAATCTCTTGGTGGGTGTGACGAATGTGGGAACGTTCGGTAATATTTTTATGAGCTATCTGTATGACACTGTACCAATCATGGTAACACTGTGACCCCTCGGGGGAAGAATTCATTGTCTCCTTAGCACATGGACATCAGCACAGGTGTTTGAGACAAGAGTGGCTAGGACTGCTTGGGCTGGAATCAACACATTGGAGCGGCAGCCCCTGGGGCCGGCACACAACTTTTTGGCACCTGAGGCGGGGAGCTCAAATGACGCCCCCATGCCCCCTCGCTTGGGCCAAAACTTTGAAAGGTCTCAATTCTGCCTTCTTCCTGTTCTACCCCTCTCATGGTACTGCTCTGCTACCTACCCCAGTAAAGGAGAACTAACAACTTAAAATGCCTTGTTCAAAAATTGTAAGTAACACTTAACTTTCAAATGCCTGAGCAGCAAATGTAACTTTTCTTGTCTGCATAGTAAACACTGGTTGTGACGGGTTGGTTCACAGAAACCCCCTTGGGAGCTGCCAGCTGATGTGCAAAGGCCCCCTCTGTTTCTATTCTCCCCTGCCAGCTACAGGTAGTTCCAGCACAATGGCCTTGCTGATAGCCAGACACACCTATCTGCTTCAGACACAGACCAGAGTCTGAACCACCTATCCCAAAGCTGCAGGGTTACCTGAGAACAGCTCACAGAAGTCTGCTTGCCTTTAACACTCAGATGCCCAATTCCCAATGGGGTCTAAACCCAGATAAATCCGTTTTACTCTGTATAAGCTTTATACAGAGTAAACTCATAAATTGTTCGCCCTCTATAACACTGATAGAGAGATATGCACAGCTGTTTGCTCCCCCAGGTATTAATACATACTCTGAGTTAATTAATAAGTAGAAAGTGATTTTATTAAATACAGATAGTAGGATTTAAGTGATTTCAAGTAGTAACAGACAGAACAAAAGAAGTTACCAAGCAAAATAAAATAAAATACGCAAATCTATGTCTAATTGCACTAAATACAGATAAGATCCTCACCAGTTCCAAAATGTTCCCTTTTACAGGCTAATCTTCTTTTAGCCTGGGTCCAGCAATCACTCACACCCCCTGTAGTTTTCAGTTTCCTTCAAGTGTCCTGTGGGGGTGGAGAGGCTCCTTCTTTAGCCAGCTGAAGACAAAATGGAGGGGTCTCCCACAGGTTTAAATAGACTGTCTCTTGTGGGTGGAGACCCCCTCCTCTCCCTCTGTAGAATCCTGTCACAGAATGGAGATTCGAAAATCACATGGGCAGGTCACATGCCCATGCATGACTCAGGACTGCAGGTAGCAGCCATTACCCACATGCTGCCTTGAACGTCCTCAGGTAGACTTCTGATGTGGATTGGAATCTTCCAAGCTCTTTTGTCTGTTAAGTGCCCCCTGACTGAACACCTAATTTGCACATTCCTTTCCCAAGACATCATCAAATGTTCTAACTGAGGCCCCTTAGGAATCAAGCAATTACAGAGCCAATGTTCATAACTTTGAACACACAAATGGTGCCTGTATACAACTAGGGTGAACATAACCAGTAGATCATACCCTTTACATAGATATGTTATATGGCCTATGTAGCAAAACCCTATTCCAGTTATATCATATTCCCACAAAGCCTTAGGGGAGGTACCGTCACACTGGTATTTTTATCTGTTTGAATAATCAAAGTGGTGCTTTCCGTGCCTTCTTGGTTACAAAGATTTGAACTGCTTCCTTAAGGTCCACAGTCTGGGCCAGTTCATGCTCTATTGAGATGGTTGCAAGGCCGACCAGCCTCTCCTGTGTCATTGTGGAGCGTAGATATGTTTTTATTAACTTCAGCTTGGAGAAGCTGCGTTCTCCACTGGCAACTGTTACAGGAAGTGTTAGAAGTATGCGCAGAGCAACAAAAGCATTTGGAAAGAGGGTGGTCATCTTATTTGTGCACATATATTCCAGAACAGCCTTTGGAGTTGATCCTGAAATGTATCTTGAAATGGCTTTCAGTTCATTACCTAAATCACTCGCATCAATATTGCGCATGTCGTCATGTGTCAACACTGTCTCTAGTGCCCTGCCTTGCTGGTGTAGGTCTCCTTCAGGTATAGTGACGAGTTCTGGAATATCATACAACATCCCAAATATACTGCTGTGTTCCTTGAGCTGCATGAAATGTTCTTCAACTGACTGTATTGCACAATCTAGCACCTGGTTAAATAATTCAACTTTGAATTGTTGTTTGGAGTCTCTTATGGGATTATCCCGTGCCTCGTAATCAAAATGTCTTCTTCTTTGGTGACTCTTGTATTCTTGAATGGGTGGGAAAATAGCTTCAGTGTGAAGTTCCTCTGCCAACTTCTGTGCACTCTTCAGAACGTTTTGAAATCCCTCATCTGACCGGTAAGACTGTAGGTATGACTTTGCTTTGTCCAGTTGTTCCATTGCTCCAGATATATCAAGGTCAACACCTTGGAGTCTCTTGTTTACAACATTTATTTCAAACCGTATGTCATGCCCAACACTAAGCCACACAGGAATGTGAAGTTATGTATGTTTCTGGTGATTTCATTTCCCTCTGCCACTGTTCTCCCATGAGCAGTTCCAGTCATAGAATTATCCTCCATAATGGCAACTATGGGATCATCTATCTTCCCAATTTGGTGTTTGATAGGCTTTATCGCCTCCACTCGACTTTCCCATCGTGTGGCACTCAGTGGTTTCAGTGTCAGAGAGAATGTTCCCAGATGTTGCTTCAAAATTTGCCATCGCTGAGTTGATGCAGAGAAAAATACATAGATGTTTAGAATTACATTAAAAAATTCAGCAGCCTCACTAGAAGCTGATGCTGCATCACTGACCACCAAGTTCAATGAATGAGAACTGCATGGGACAAAAAAAGCTCAAGGGTTTAACTCTCGGATCCGTGTCTGCACTCCTCTGTTCTTTCCTCTATGTTGGCACCATTATCGTAGCCCTGACCTCTCATGTCAGCTATTGCAATTCCCATATCTTCCAGCTTTTTAAGAAGAACATTTGTCATACCAGCTCCTGTAGTATCATCAATGTCAATAAATTCTAGAAAATGCTCTCTGACAGTCACCATTGCAGGGACATTTTCACTAGGTTCTGTTGTTGTTACAAAACGCACCATTAAAATCATTTGTTCCGTATGGCTGATGTCAGGTGTGCAGTCCAGAATAACAGAGTAATATCTTGCTGACATTCCCCTCTATTCGACATTGGTGAGGCCTCACCTGGAGTACTGTGTCCAGTTTTGGGCCTCACAGTACAAGAAGGATGTGGAAAAATTGGAAAGAGTCCAGCGGAGGGCAACAAAAATGATTAGGGGGCTGGAGCACATGAGTTATGAGGAGAGGCTGAGGGAACTGGGATTGTTTAGTCTGCAGAAGAGAAGAATGAGGGGGGATTTGATAGCTGCTTTCAACTACCTGAAAGGGGGTTCCAAAGAGGATGGATCTAGACTGTTCACAGTGGTACCAGATGACAGAACAAGGAGTAATGGTCTCAAGTTGCAGTGGGGGAGGTTTAGATTGGATATTAGGAAAAACTTTTTCACTAGGAGGGTGGTGAAGCACTGGAATGGGTTACCTAGGGAGGTGGTGGAATCTCCTTCCTTAGAGGTTTTTAAGGTCAGGCTTGACAAAGNGATGCTCCTGGAGTACAGCATCAAACTCAGCCATCAGCTCCACAATTTTAAGGAAGTTTCCATTGTTTGGCACATACAGCTCACCTTTTCTCCTGTCTGCCTGTTATGTCTCTTGTGCCCTCCTTCCTCCAGCACAGAACTCCACCATCTCTGTGCATCTCGAGCAGAGAGAATACATCTGCACCAGCAGCAGACACAATTTTCTACACTCTGCGGCCGCCTCCATTCGCCGCAGCCCCTACCGAGACAGCGGGCACCCCAGTGACTGAAAATGAATCCCTAGGTGCAGAGGCAGCTGAACATGTGCACACAGCATGGCTGGGGCTGGCAACCACAGACAAGAGGTGGCAGGTGGCTGTATTAAGGGCTGAGCTTTCAGGCTGTGTCTACATGGCAATGTAAGCCTGGCCTCAGGGTCAAGCCCTAAGTCCCCTTCCATCTACATACAAATCTTTTGGACTCTGGCTCAGACCCAGGGCGTTAAGGCCCCCCGGGGATGGAGGGTGCCGGGACCCAGGGTTCACGTCCTATTGTTTTGCAGAGTGGAGGCAGCCAGGCTTAGAGATGCAGGGCTCTCACCTGGCCCCGACAGACGCAGGGCCAGAGACACAGAGAGTTGGCCAAGATGACTCGAGTCGGAGTTCTGCCTTAGCCTGAGCTTCTCTGTGCTGACCTCAGGCCTTTCAGAGGCTGTAGCCAGGGGACTAATATGGGACTGGTGTGGCTACAAACGCTCACTGCGAGCACTGCGCTCTGAAGGGGACAGGCCAGGGCCCGCTGGAGCCTGACTCAGCTGGCCTCACTGCAGGGAGCCACAGAGAGACAGGGAGCGCTGGCGCCTGAAGGTCCAGGTTCAGTGTCTTGGAGGTGGCAGGCCTGCCCTGTGAACCTGCGTGTGCTCCTGGGGCCCAGCACACTGGGTCAGGTCATGGGGATCAGTTGTCTCCTCCAGGGAAGAATAACCCTCCAGGAGCCAGAGTCTGAGCATGCGGGAGCCTCCACACTCCAGCTGTGCAGCAAAACCCACCATTAGACAGCTTGTTCTCCGCTGCTCCCTGGCTGTCTGTGCCCCTGCTGCTCCCCGGCTGCCTGTGCCTCCGCTGCTCCCTGGCTGTCTGTGCCCCTGCTGCTCCCCGGCCCTACCCAGGGCCATGTGGGGGAAGGAACTCGGGGCTCAGAAACGCAGAGAAGCCATCTTGAATAACTAGGGGATCACACCTTTTGTTGTCTCTGCAGGTTGAGCTCATTGCACACGCCAGGGACCCCTCGTGTCCCTCCGTTCCCCCCTTACCACAAGCTCCCTTGGGTGCCACCCTCCCATCGCCCTCTATTTTAGGGGCTCCCTACAACCACCCCACACCCACTCCCTCATGCCAGGAGATCTATCTGTGTGTCTCGTATCCAGGGCCCCCATTCTACCTCCCATCCAAAGGGCTCTGTATGCCCCCCATAGCCTCCTTCCCCACCATGGCATGGGTTCTGTATTCCCCCCTTACCCACCTTTCCTCGCTATGCCCCCCTATTCTCCCCTCTGCCACATACCAGGGGCTCTGTGTGCCTCCAACTCCTGCTCCTCCTATGACCTCCATACCAGGGTTCCAACGTTCTCCTTCCTGGAGGGGTTCTGTGTGACCCCCAGTCTTCCCTCAGGCCAGGTGCCCTCTGTGTGCCCCATTCCCCTGCCCCCAGCCCCTTTCTCACTTCTTTTCTGGGTGTCCGGCGGGAGATCAGTCATTCAGAGTGTCGACATTTCCCACTGTATTGGGAGGATGGGCAAAGCTGAGCTGGGGGTGGCTGCTGTCAACCAGACCTCCCCACCCCCAGAATAGACCATAGACCAGCGTGTGTGGCATTTCTAGCTCAGATGTTATGGAGCAGCCATGACGCCAAAGCACTAGGCAATTGCCCCAAAGGTGTGTTCGTTCCTTCAAACGCTCGTGACCCCTGAATGTCTGCTCCGACTTGCTTCCAACACCCCAGAGGAGAGTCTACCTGGACATAAATTCATCTGGGTGAAATGTCAGCTTCAGTTTGGGGTTAAAATGGGGCTTGGGCAGATTTACACATCTCCGGCACGTGCCAGCACTTCGCTGTGGCTAGCGCCTTTCAGGCCAATCAGGCCTTGGCTGTCTCAGAGCTACGCCACTGAGGCAGGATCGGGTCAGAGGCCTGAGCAGGGCTGTAGGTGAGCGCTCGGCTGCGGTCTGGCCGAGGCTGAGAGACAGGCTGCCCCAAAGGCTGCAGAGGAGAAGTGGTGAGGCTGTGTGAAGGGGAGAGGCCCTCGGGTGTTAGGGGGCAGTGGGGGCAGAAAGAGGGGCACTTTTTAAATTGGAAGAATGAGTCCAACTGGCAGCTGAGGAGCACGGGAGCAGCTGGACAGGTTCATCCTTCTCTGCACCCCAGCACTCCTCTCCCCCAGCGCCCCACTCAGCCTAAGCGTGGCCTTAGTGAGATCTGCAGCTCACCAGCCCCCTCTGTAGGCAGATGGATGCAGCGCATGTGCCTGAGGCTTTGCATTCGCTAGAGTTCTCTCATTCTGAATCACAAGTTTTCTTGGTAACCCGCCCCACGGCCAGACACCCATGCCCCCGAGTCGTGTCCCACCAAAGGGCAGCGCCATCACAAATCACCTTGAATTGTTCCTTGCAAACATGAGGTGTCTGCAGTGAAAAGATGCAGCCACAACCAGGACCAGATTAACTCTCCTGTGGGCCCGGGGCTATTAGATTTTGTGGGGCCCCTGGGGGTTTAGAGTTGGGGAGTGGGCTCAGGACTGGGGCAAGGGATTGGGGTGCAGGAGGGGGTGCAGCTCCAGCTGGGGGTGGGTGGGCTCTGGGGTGAGGCCAGGGATGGGCCAGGGGGTTGGGGTGCAGCAGGAGGTTCGGGGTGCAGGCTCTGGGTGGGAGTTTGGGTGTAGGAGGGGGCTCAGGGCTGGGGTAGGGGGCTGGGGTGCAGGGGGTGTGTGTGGGGTGCAGGCTCCAGCCGGGAGGCGCTTACCTTGTGCAGCTTCTGGTCAGAGGCGCAGCAGGGCTAAGGCAGGATTCCTGCCTGCCCGGGCTCCGTGCTGCTCTGGCCCCTAGGCAGAGGGGCCAGGCCACTCTACATGGTGCACACTGCCCGTGCCTGCAGGCACCACCCCCACAGACTCCATTGGCCATGGTACTGGGCCAATGGGAGCTGCGGAGCCAGCACTGGGGCGGGGGCAGCACGCAGAGATTCCGTGAATGCCCCTCGCCTAGGGGCTGCAGGGGCACATTGGCAAGTCGGCGCTCCCGACTCCAGCCCTGGGGGGGTGGGTGCTGAGGCTTGGGGACCAATGTCCAGCCGGCGGCGCAGAGACTTGCCGCGGGCCGAATGAAAAGAAGCAGCGGGCGGCATCCAGCCTGCGGGGCCCCCCTTAGCCTGAGGCCCTGGCTGCAGCCCCTAAAGCCCCTTCATTAATCCAGCCCTGGCCACGACCAATCCCAACAATTGGTGAAGGATGGGCCGCCACGCCCTTCCCACCAGCCCCAGGGCATCCAGTCCTGGGTCCTGCCTTGTCAGGGACCTGTCCCCTGACCAGCAGTCACCACCTTTCACACGGCCCTGAGCCACATCCTCAGTGCCACAGAGCTCGCAGGGCCTTCAGCTTCGCTCGTCTCCGCTCCCTAACAAGCAGCGAGAAGAACACCCAGCCAGAGCCCATGCAAGAGCATGCGGCCATGCGGCTGGGGGATGACACCGTCAGGGCTGAAGTAACAATGTCTTGCCAGGCAAGCTGTCCGACTGGTGTCTCCAATGCTCCTGTGCCACTTCCTGGTGGCAGGTAGGGAACCCAGGCCTGCCTGCTACACTTCCCAGGGACCCTAGAACAAACCCAGCCAGCGGGGCTTCCACTGTCATCCATGGCTTTGCTCCTGGCTGCGCCCCAGCTGCACCTCCGGCCCCACTCCTGGCCACGGCCCTGCTCCCGGCCCCTGACTGCAGCCCCAGGCCCCACCGCGACCCCCAGCACTCGCTCCTGGCTCTGGCCCCTGCTCCCAGGGGGGCGCAGACCAGGTAAGGGGAGGCACAACCAAAAATGGTTTTTTTGCCAAAAAGGGGCTGGGGGTGGGTAGGTGGGAGGCGAGCAGGGGGGCTCAGGCTGGCCCTGCCTGCATGGGAGAGGAGGGGCTTGAGCAAGTGGCTCAGGCTGGCTCCGCATGTGGGGAGAGGAGGGAAGGGAGAGGGCACAGGCCCCGTCAGCCCATACAATGATCCGCCACTGCTAGCAACTTACATGCTAGAGGCTGTGTGTGAGCAGCCAGGAGTGGTGGCCCTCACTGCAACGCAGTGTGAAAGGACCCCCCGGTTAGAAAACTGAGGGGACACAGCTGAATCCAGATTGTACCCTGGGTAATGTCACATCCTGTCCTGCAAGAAATTCCCATAGTTCAACATCTGTTTTTGCCCCGAAATACTTACATTTTTCATGGAACAAAAAGTTCTGAAGAATTTTGATTTGGAAATGGTGAAATGTTTCATTTTGAGTCAGTTCAGCATTGAACTAGGGTGGCACATGGGGTCCCTCATGGGGGTTGTAGTTCAGGTTACCTGCTGCGTCCGTTCTCCCCTATGGGTGAGGCTCCCTGGCTAACTACATCTCCCATGATGCACCTGTAGCCACTTGACCCCCATGGTGCTCCCATGATGTGCTCAGTCTGTGGGGACACTGTTAGATTATGGAAGATGCAGTCCAGCCAGGGAGCCCCTCCCATAGCAGAGAACGGGGTCCAATGAGGGGAGCACTACAATAGATTGAGGTTTAAAATGGAGTTACATTTGAACCAAACTGAAATATTTTATTTTTGGGGTTTTCTGATAATTTTTGGGGGGCAAATTTGAAATTTCCCTGAGGAAACTGCATTTTCCACAAACCCCCATTCAGATGAAAATTCCAGCCCAGCTCTACGGATCACACAGTGGGACCCAGCAGGGCAGGCAGAGTCACTTTAAGATGGCATTGCTCTGCCCTCTCACAGCTGTGGTGTACCAAAGGTGGAGGGAGCTGGGTTTTCACCCCCACCCATTTTCAATAGTGTCTGCCGCCTGCAGGAGCGACTGTTTGACATTGTCCAGGGGCTGCTTGGTGGTGAATGCTGAGCTGTATGTTTGGTCTCCGAATAGTATTCCCGAGTGGTGCCAGAATGCCAGGGGAGAAGGCAGTTTCAGCACATGCCCCCCCAGGCACAAGGTCAGGGATGATAAGTCACTGAATGGTCTGAAGTGTCTAACGGCCAAACAATGGAGCATATATATATATATCTTTTCTTATAGCTTAAGTATTTGGTTTATTGTAAGAGGTTTATAGATTTATATTAAAGTAAGTTTGGCTGTAATGCAAGGGACCTACAGGACATATCCTGTATGTTGAGCTAAGACAAAGTTAGCGTATCTGTCTGGAACCTTTCCCCCAGATAGCAAGTCAACACCCACACATATGTCTGAGACCTTTCACCTAGCTAGATAGATAATGGTAAAATGGCATAGGGGATTTCCAAGTCTTAACAGGTACACCACAAGGAAAGAACCAAAATAACTGGAGAACGAAAATAACATATATGTGTATGATCTAATGTCATTAATATGTATGTACATGTCATCAGTATGCACAAGCATACTAGCCTATGGAGTAAGTGTACCCTAGCATTTTTGTGGGTGAGGAATGAAGTTTGGGCATAGGAGGAAGGATTTCAGGCACTTGTGCCCTATAAAAGAGGTGACCCACCTTGCTAGAAAAATCTATCTATCTATCTATCTATCTATCTATCTATCTATCTATCTATCTATCTATCTATCTATCTATCTATCTATCACGACTACTACTATTAGTAGGCTATGCTCTTTTTTCTCAAACTTTCTAAGTTCCAAGGGGACTAGGCTAAGCTTGGTTTCCGTGAGCTTTTGTTCTTAGTTTTGTTTATTAGGTTTTAATTTTAAGTTTAAGTTAGTTAAGTAAGTTAGTTAAGTAAGCTAAGTTAGCTCCGATAGCTCTTAGCACTAGCTTCTTCTAAGCATTGCACCTCTCACTCAAGAATTGAGGAACCTGAACCGCCAGAGGCAAGGCTGGTCCTGTGTCTCTTACCACCAGGTTATCAAGGAAGGGTGTGAGTATATTAACCAAAGCTTTGTAGCACATAATACCATATGTATCTTTTGAATAGCAGTAATACAATTGTAACTTTGATTATTTTACCATTTAATTACTACTTCATTTATCTTAATAAAAAGTCTTTAGGGCTATATGTGTCTCAGTGTGAGCTTCCTGTCATACCCCCGAGGGTCCTTTGTAAATTTTGTGGAGCCTGATTCAGGACACGAACCTTATTATCTTCTAATCAAACAGATTGGCGAGCCTAAAACCTATACTATCCAAATTAATAAACCTTATAAATCAGGCAACACGGTCTGAGAGTGGGAGAATGGCAGGACTCCACCCCAGACAGGGAGGGGCAGGAGGCCGGACAGCGGAGGGGTCACTCAGAGAGACCAGCAAGGGGACAGTCAGCCATGTCACTACCGTAGAGACAGGCCTCGATTCTCTCCCACCACGTTCCTTGTGGCATCAATGACAGCTCTGGTGCCAAGCAGGTGGTAAATGCTACAAACGCCAACATTCCAATCCCTGGTGGGAGCGTGGAGATTTCGGACTGGGCAGCGCTTTGCCCAGGTGTGAATGATGACACAGGAGACAAGCAGAGGAGAACCAGGTGCTGTGTGCAGGGGCCTGACACTCAGTTCTACACCTCCTCCATGAGCCAGGCAGAACTGGGTCCTGGCTCTCCCGATGTCTGACTGGGGATGGGAACCTGGGCTCCCTCACTGACTTCGTCTCCCCACCTGGATTACAGTGCTGGGCAGCCTGGCAGCCTGATCTGCCTCCATCTTCAGAGCAAGGACAGCGAATCGAGAGGTTGAACATTGAACTGGGAATGGCAATATGTAGAAATGCCGGTTTATTGGCAGCTCCAGGGGCTGGTGGCGGGGGGAGCATTTTGAGGAAGTGGCAAAGTCTGAGTACTGCATCGGCTGAGAGCATCAGCCCCCCTGTGTCAGCAACATCCCCCTGAGCCTCACTAGGCTGCCCTGTGCTCCTGAGGCCCCAGACAGCAGCAGTGGCCAGGAACATTTTCTTTCTCTTTGCCTGGCCCAGAGATCACATCCCTTCCTGTCAGATTTGGACCTTGCCACATTCACCTCCACCATCACCATCTCAAGCAGGGCCCTGCTCTTCCTGGGGCACCCTCGAAGGCCGGCCAGAGGCTATAGCCAGAGCACAATGTACTCGGGGGTAGGGTAGGCCTGCGAGGATACATTGCCCTGTGCTCAGCACTGGCTGCCAATTCACACCCAGGGGCGATTCAAGGTGCTGGTGGTTACTGTCTATAACCCCTGGATAGTCTGGGTCCTGGGTCACTCTCGGGGTGGAGCTCAAGGGCCAGGGGGATGGCGGATCTCAGTGGCTACCCTGGCCTTGCCTCGCTCCTGCTGCAAGAAATCGGAGCTCAGGAGCAATGTGACACCTCACTTTGTTCAGGCTTCTAGCTAAGTGCAGGGCTCGGCGTTCGCTGGCGTTCAGTGTCTCCGTGGAGCTCGGCTGGCAGCTACGGCGTGTCACAGAATGTCACTGATCATTGTTCAAACTTTCTAACACTCACCAGATACAAACACCCATAATAAATCATGGGTGCAGGATGCTTTCCGGTGCTCCCAGCGTTAACGAGTTTGAGTTTCAATATCTTTCCAAATCCCCCGTTGTCCTTGGGGCCTACCAGCCATTTGAATTTTGAGTTCATGTTGGGTAAGAAATGGCAAGAACCATTTTGGAAAGTGAAAACCCTACTTTTTACAAGTCCTAGCACTTGTCAGATTTACTGCAAACTCCCCAGACCCATTCCTCTGGAACCAGAGAGTAACTATGACCAAAGGAGGACAGTAAAGGATCGTCAAAGTCACACAACAGAAAGTGCTATATAGACGTAGCAATGGTATTGAGTCACGACCACAACTGCATAATGTGTGACTATCGTTCTCTCTCTCTCTCACTAAGAAGAGGATTTTCCAATGTGAAAACCCTTTTTAAATGTCCTACACTGAGTCACATCTCTCATGTTTAAACTCAGTCACCTGGATTTAATTTCTTTATTTGGATATTTTAGTTTTTCTGTATTAATGGCCATTGCACTGCAATCCCAAAGATCTGTCCTTAGGAATTGCTTCTCTAGCTAGGTTAGACTGGGCGAGCCCCTCGAGACGTGGAATGGATATCTGCCAATTGGAGAGAACTTTTGGAAATGCAATTTTATTCTGAAGCTTCAACACCCATTACAGAGGAGACACAGAGAGAATTCTTCAGCCTTTATGGCGTCCTGTTTCTGGTGACCTCTGGGGGCGCTCTTTGAATCTAATGAACAATCACGGCAGGGTTGAGCGTGTTTTCTCCCGCACACATGGCATGCTTGGAAACAACAATTTTTGCAAACAATTGTTCTGATTTTTAATATAATTAAAATGAATCAACCCAAAGGGGAAGGGCCCAGTGGAGAAGAGCTCGGAAAGTCTGCAGGGAGGGAGAGGAGAAGGAAAGTGGCCCTGTTTCCTGGGTAACCCTGATACTTCCCCCAGCAAGGCCTGTGAGGGCGGGCGGGAGGTTTGGCCATGACACACTCTGACCCTTTTCCATCCCTTCGTGGAACAGGGGTTGGCCTCACTGCAGACATGAGGGTGGGGAAGGGGTGACTAACAGTAAGACGCTGGTTTGATGAGGATGGCGGAGGCTTGGCAGTTCGCATTACAGAAACTACCCCAAGTGATGCTCCCTTTGACGTTCAGTTGAACAGAATAACAAGCCGAGTACCACCAGCCCCCACCATAGCTAGACGCACAGTTCCCGCTGTTAGTGTCCTGATCCAGGTCTTTAGCAGAGAACTTCATGTTGTCATGCACGGTGGTTGGATTGTTTGGGGTCATGGCGTCCCCTGCAGTCCCAGTGTAAGAGCCCAGCCTCAGCCTGTAGCCTTTGGACTCGTCTTCCAGACCGAAGAGGTTGTAGTCTGCGTATTTCATGGTGCCGGATGAATCGTGGATGACAAACCTGACCTGGTAGACCTTCTGCTTGGCGATCCGATAGATGTACTCCGTCCCCAGCCAGTAGTCATCATGCACGTTGCCAAAGCCGTACTTGTAGGTGCTCCAGGACTCAGCCCAGGTGATCTGTGTGTCGTGCCGGTTCCGCTGGAGGACCGTCCAGCCCCCGGCTGTTTCGTTCATGTCGCAGTGCACCACGAGCTGGTGCAGTCCTGTGGGCTGGATGAGGTAGATCCCGCTGGGGCTGCCTGAGGGGATCTCACTGCAGTCCTTGGGCCAGGCTGAAGGCAGGAGAGACAGGCTGATTTAACCAAATCCCCTGAAGCTAGACACCGAAGCATTCAACAGGGCCGTAAAAATGGCGGGGCAAGTGGGGCAGCCAACCAGGGTGTAAAACCATGGGGCCATAAAAGTGGGGTCATCATGGGGGGCACGTGGGGTGATGTGTCCCACCAGATTTCAGCCTTCCCTTTAGCACAGAGGTTTTCAAACTGGGGGGCATGTCCTCCCAGCACACACCCCAGTTTGAAAACCATCACCTCCTGCCTGGAGCCGGCAGATTGGAAGCTGGTGGGGGCTTGGCCTGGCCCGGTCTGGCCCACCCCAAACACTTCTACTGCATGTGGCCCCCTCAGTTTGGATTCTCTCCTGAGAGGTGGCTAAGCTTCCATCAGCCGCAAGGGCTTGGGGGAATTTTAATTTCTTTCTCCAATTACTTAACCCTAGAATCCAGAGCAGCCAGCAATATTAATAGTGGAAGTGTGCTCAGAAATGCTGCCCCACCCCTTTCCTCCACAATTTCAGCCCTCAGAGCTCATCTGCAAGGAAGTACATAATATAAAGGAGCAGAAATGAATCAAATATAAATTAATGAGCCAAAAGTCCTACTTTTTTTTGCTTGGTGTCTTCTTGCATTTCTTTAACCTCCCTTTCCTCTGCAGCATGACACCATTTACTTTCTTATTTCTGTGCTTTGTCTTTTCTCTCTCCTATTACTCTTTCTCCGGGCTGGTGAAGTATTCATTATCAGTCCTATTATTAATTTAGCCCCTTTCTGGTTAGTAGATAATTCACAAACCAACCCTGCATTCTGTTCATGGTTTTGTAGTTCCCAAGTACATGTCAGATGCTTTCAGCCAATGAGGCATTTGCAAACTATTCACTTTGGCTGTCACATAAGAATGGCCATGCTGGGTCAGACCAAAGGTCCATTTAGCTCAGTATCCTGTCTTCCAACAGTGGCTAATGCCAGATGCTTCAGAGGGAGTGAACAGAACAGGCAATCATCAAGTGATCCATCCCTATCGCCCATTCCCAGCTTCTGGCAACAGAGGCTCGGGACACCATCCCAGCCCATCCTGGCTAATAGCCATTGATGGACTTATCCTCCAGGAACTTATGTTCATTTTTTGTTACTTATGGTGTGTCCTGCCCTTTGCCAGCCCTTTGCAGCCTGACACTAGCTGAATAGAGCTATCTCCAGTTCTTCTGGGCTCTCAGTTAGGAGGAGGTGCACTGAGCAGACAGATATTCCACAGTGAGATACTTACCATGTCCTGCTGATGGCCGGGTGTCACTGGCTCGCTTCCCCCGGCTGTGTCCCGCACTGTGCACTGTATGGACAAGGACAGAGCAGCGATATCAGACCCTAGTCCAGCCCCAGGAACGAGGTTTATCTGCTGGACAATATCACTGTGCTCAGATAACTACGGCCACCTATTTACTTCTCAGCTTTCTCCTAAACCCTTTCAGACTCCTCACGGTTTATCAGATAAACCTGCGTGGAACTGTCTGAGGCTCCCACCCTCAGCTGCCGCTTAGCCAAGGGTAGCTCTAATCCAGGGCATTCTCTCTGCTTCAGTGGTGCGGGCACTGCCTCATATCTAGGCAGTTGCTTCCCTTGCTATGAGTGATTTGTGCACCCAGTGTGTAGTAGGCATCCAGGAACCAGCTCCACCATACCAGCCATTTTTATCCTCAGCGGGACCCAAACAGCATGTACAGTGGCAAGGTAGTGTGTGAAGGAACATGGTTTCAGTGCATCAGGGTATCACTGCCAGTCGGCAGTGCCAAGAATGGCAGAGACTAGTGCATGGAGAAGCACCACAAAACAAGAAGATTCTGCTTAGAGGAGTGTCCTGTCGTGAGTTGACGTTCTCGGGGACAGTGTGCGCTATACAGACAGAGATGAAACAATCGGAGAACAGCTGCAGCATCTGCTATTTCAAAGCCTGGTGGAAAAACTGATGTTTTTTGTGACCACCCTCCCACCAGGGTGATTCCAACACTAGGGCTTTCTTTTCCCTGGTTAGCATCTTTGAGACAAATTCTACCTCCAAATACTTTACAGAATCAAATGCTAAATAACAGCAAGATGGGTAAGGGAAGAGTTCAAGGGGGAAGAAAAGCAATGGCTGGAGAGCTAATGATCTACAGAGATGGGGTGGCTGATCCAGGCCTCAGGCGGCGAAGAGAAGAAAGCTCTTCCACCAGTGATGGTGTGAAGATTGTCTGAAGGGTGGAGCAGGGTGCTGGTGGAGAAGAAGGGAGAGCTGGAAGGGAAATAGAGAGAACATTTCTAGGATGGGATCAAGGGTAAATTCATGGAGGATTTAAAAAATATGGGGGTTGCTATTTCAACTGGCTCCTGAAATGAGTGGGAATCTGGTGGATTTGTTTGCGGTGTCAGTGATTCAGGCCAGAAGATGGACAGGCATCATCATTGTGCACGTGCAGGAGTCTGGAGAGCTGGAACCTGGAGTGATTTATTAATTATATTATTGTCAGAGTGACTAAGGCCAAGCCAAGTGGTACGGACCATACACAAACAGAGCAGAGTGGATGGTCCCTGTCCCGAAGAGCTGACTATCCAGATAGACCTGCCAGACACAGCGTGGGGGAAGGTGTAGAACACACCAGCACCAGCAGAGGGCGCAACGGGATGGCAGCAAACAGCATGGTAGTGCCACAGTTTTGTGTGGGTGAATTTAGTTCAGAGAAGCTCAGTTAATGGAAAGAGACATGAAGGGAAAGGGATTAGGGGCCCTGGGCAGGGGAGCAGAGGTCAGAGAGGCAGATGTGGAGTGAAGCTGAGGGGAAGAGATTGTGAGGGAGGGGTTGGAGCAAATGGCCAATCAGCACAGGGCAGAGAAAGTCACCAAAATGGCAAAAAGTTCTCTGGCTGTCCAGTGGTCGCTGCTTTGGTGGCTGTGCATAAGGCAGGAGGAATGCAAGGTGTGGCCACGGAAGATGCTGTAATTACATTGCTACCGGCCTAGGCTACCTCGTCCTTTCATTGCCTAGTTTTATATTATGACTTTGGGGGTTTACAGGAAATTTAAAATTCTGACTTTTCTTTCTCATTCGGAGTGAAAGGAATTTTCAAAATGTCAGAATTTCCTTCCCTCCTGCTCTGCTGTGTATTGAGTCTGAGATTGGCAGGGTCCCCCAGGGATTTGGGCAGCAGTTCCCATGAATTTTAATGAGACTTGGGCACCCAAATCCCACAGGCAGATTTGAAAATTGGTTCCCTCAGGCTGGTGGGTGCCAGGTAGACAGGTGATTACCCTGCTCCCACTTCAAAGGTAGCCCTAACGTTAGGTTCCAGAAGGGGAAATTCCCAGTAGAGCCTCTCTGAGCTGTGGCATTGTTAATGCCCGGTCCTCAATATGATTTGTGCTGGGTGACCCACAGAAGGCAGGGCACTTTGGTTGGGTATCTTATGTATCGTTTCTCTGAAAGTGGGCTGAAGACTCCTGAAATGATCAGCTCCTTTCACAAAAATTTGGGGTACTTCCTAGTATAGGATGGGTCAGAAATACAGAGAACAAAGCTCTCGTGGAATTTTTGCATCCTTCCTGGCTGAAGCCAGAGAATGCAGAATGAAGAAATGGTCTGAACTTCCAAATCTCAAACTGCTGGGGTTTGGTTTGAGTTGGGATGAAGGTCTGTAGAGGTTCTTACTGGATCTGAACTGGTTTGTCCCTCTCTAACAATAACACCTGGTCCCTCTTGCTCATGTTCTGTCTGTGTGGAGGGTTTGGGACTCCAGGACCTCAGAAGAGCAGTGTTTAAGGACAGCAGAGATAAATTGCATACCAGGCACAGGATCTGCTGGGCTGAGGTTCAGAATTTTATCTGAAGTTCCATTGAAGATATTCAGATTTTCTATGTCCAGGGTGAGAACTGTGGCTGACAGGACAAGCAGGCAGGTGAGGAGCAGGAGGTGCTGGGCAGCTGAAAAAAGGAAGAGATGGATTGACACTAGAAATACAAACCCTCCCTTCAAGGAGCTGAGAATCACAACTGACGAAGCTCCACCGAAGTCACACCAGACTCTCCGACTGAACAAATCCACAGGGTACACTAGTGCTTCAAGAGCCAACAACAGTGAAAAATTCTTAACCCAGAACAAAAGCGAACGGCATCAGGAACAACCCTTCCTCACCAAGTGAAGTGGTTACAAGCAGAGCCTGTAGAGGGAGTTTGCAAGGCCCTACAGGTGAGTAGCTCTTCTGCATTGCCCTGGCTCTCAGCAGCATGGACTGGAACTAGGGGTGCTGGCTTTCAGAGCCTGGTGTTGAGAAGGCACCTGGGCATAGTCCCAACTGCAGATTAAGGATAAATGTTCCCCTTATGGAGCAAAGTGCATCATTGCTATGGTAGGAAAGCAGGTTGTGTTTGTATTTTCCAGAAAGGGGCTTAGCTACTGCAAGGATGGGTGAGGGATAAGAACCTAGCTCAATAGACAGAACCGGAGAGCATTAGGCACAACCCCACCAAATGGCCCAGCATGTGTCCCTCAAGAAACGTCTGGCATGAGCCATAACACACGGCACTAGCCATAACAACCACAAACAGGGAAGTCATGGCACTTGGCATAACTGCTGCATACATCCCTGTCCTGCAAGGAACTGACGGCATTCTACCAGGGACAGTGACAGCTGCTCTGGTTTTATGGTTTATAGGCTGGCTGAACTGTTCTCTCCCTTCGACTGTTAAATGCAGTTATTAACACATGTATCGTAGTATTTAATGCTACCGTGGAGTTCTCCTCCTTGTCAGTTTAATTATAGTTCAGAGCTTCTATTTCCATTTTTTAGTGCTGTCTGTGTGAATACAAATAAAGCATGTACAGCACATTGGCTCCCATATGTCCCAAACTGCAGGAAAACCTTGATGCTGGGGCCTCTCTCCGGTAAGAGGAGAATGTATCTCACCATAGCAGGCTCAGACACTTCTCGCTGCCTTCCTGCCAGCACCTGAGAGCTCTCCCGCCGTTAGCGGAGCTGGCTGCACGAGGAGGAGAGCTTCCTGAGGGCTGGGGTGGGGAAACCCTCAAACGGGGACTGTCCCTTCTAGGCAGGGTTGGTTTGTCTAGTAGTGCAGCATTGCCTGCGCTAGACTCCTCCCTAGGAGAGACCCATTTTGTGTGAGTTACTGGTTAGTTTTCATTCTCACACACTTGTAACTGTTCACCTACTCTGAGCCATTCGTTAGGCCAGGAAAGGTTGATGGACGTTAGTGGTACTGGCAACGCAGTGCACACGCCAATACGGCGAGGGGCTGTTCCCCGTTCATGACTTCCCTGCACAGCAAGGGGCACAGTGCGGGCTGCAAGCTTGTGAGACACAACCTGCCCAGTGAGCACCAGTTAAATAGCTGCATTGCTCATTTGATGCCACTCTGCTATTTCCTAGAAGGGCAGGAAACACAGCAAGTTACTGATTGATTTGGATTTTGTCAAACAGGCCCTCCGGCATTCCAGACTCGTGTACAAAGATTATAAAGCAATATGCCCCCAACTCCCCCAGCTCCCCTCAAGAGCACCAGCTGTCATAGGCACTCAAAGACTGTGGCAAGGGAAGTGTTGTTCCGGGGAGAGGTTGAGGCACTGGGAGCAGAAAGAGCAGGGGTCAGAGACATCCTAGGAAAGCAAGGTGCCAGGAGAGGAAACAGCAGCTTTCTCGGACATGCAGGTGCATACAGCAGTGCAGAGTGGAGTGGCACATTTGCTGTCCTGCTCCCAGAGCCCAGACTCACCCATGCCGTCTCTTCAGGGACACGTGTGGAGCTGGAAGCTGCTGCAGGTGCAGGCTGGCTGGAGGGATGCTCGGTCCAGTATTTATAGCTCCCTCTTGCCCCGTGGGCGNTAGGCTGGCTGAACTGTTCTCTCCCTTTGACTGTTAAATGCAGTTACTAACACCTGTATCGTAGTATTTAATGCTACCGTGGAGTTCTCCTCCCTGTCAGTTTAATTATAGTTCAGAGCTTCTATTTCCATTTTTTAGTGCTGTCTGTGTGAATACAAATAAAGCGTGTACAGCACATTGGCTCCCCTATGTCCCAAACTGCANTAAATATAATTTAACTGAAATATGCTTGTTATCTACTGAGTCTGGTCATCCTATTTGTATAAATGTATCATTCTTGTATCTGAAACTAGAAATATGAAATATAGCTCTGAGGTCCTATTGTAATTATGCAAAGTGTGGGCCATTAATGGTGGTTTAGAATCTTGATGGCTCCAATTAACCAGGACAATTGGTTGTAAATAGATCTGTTTACTTGTAAGCCTTCCTGTATACGTGGGTGCCAGCAAGTCGGTCATGAAGTCTTACAGCGACATGTGATCGTGTCACCTGAACTGGAATCCATCTTTAGCTTGGTGCTTTTCCATTTTGAAGGAGGGGTGGGAACCCAGAGAGAGACAAAGGATTCCCGCCTTGTGCCAAAGATATATAAGGGGGTGTTACAGAACAAAGGGGGCTGCCAGTCATGAGAAATCCCCGGAGTTACCAACTGAGCTGGAGCTAACAAGAACTGTACCAGGAGAAATGATTGGGCCCAGACTAGGAAGGAGTCTAGTCTGTGAAAGAAGCTTATTGGAACATCTCTAAGGGTGCGATTTACCTGTATTCAGTTTCTTAATGTATTAGGCTTAGACTTGCATGTTTTGCTTTATTTTGCTTGGTAACTTACTTTGTTCTGTCTGTTATTACTTGGAACCACTTAAATCCTACTTTTTATGTTTAATAAAATCATTTTTTGCTTATTACTGAACCCAGAGTAAGTGATTAATACTTGGGGGAGAAAACAGCTGTGCATTGGGAACTGGGTGTCTGGGTGCTGGAGATAAGTGACCTGCTGAGCAGTTTTGGGTTAAAGTCTGCAGCTTTGGGGGTATGGTTCAGACCCTGGGTCTGTGTTGCAACAGACTGGCGTGTCTGGCTCAACAAGACAGGATTCTGAAGTCCCAAATGGCAGGGGAAACGGGCTCAGAGGTAATCTCAGCACATCAGGTGACAGTCCCAAGGGGGTTTCTTTGACCGAACCCGTCACCCCCCCACACACACTGCACATGAACCCCAGATCTCACGTTAGCAAAGGTACCTAGTGAAGTCAAGTCGCTCAGCACTGTGGATTCAGTGTCTGAATGAGACTTAGTTAAGAGTTGGCCGAAGTGTTCATGGGAGAATCTGAGCACCAATCCTCCTAGTCCCAGTAGTGCCTGTCAGCTCACTAGTGATAGCTCCTATCACCGAGCCCTTGCCAACCCTTTGCTGTCCCATGCACCCTCCCTGGTGCTAGCCTGTGCCAGGCAATGATCCCAGGGAGGGGAGCAGGATGGCAGTGAGCTGCTGTGCTCTCCTTCTGCGCAGCATCCGGGAGCCTATGTAACGGTATCCGTTCTAACAGCATGTCTCCAAGCACAAAGAGCCCGTAGCATTCTTATCAGCCATGGGAGGTTTCCAGGATATTTCTGCCTTTGGAAGGCGAAGAGGGGACACAGGTCCTGTGAGCATGACCCACCCAGCACTGGGGACAATGTGAAAAAATGCGACCGCGACCCGCCTGGCACTTAAGACACCATGGAAGGATGTCAGCGTGACCCGCCCGGCACTGGGGACACCATGGAAGGACATGAGGGTGACCCGCCCGGCACTGGGGACACTGTGGAAGGACGTGGGTGTGACCCACCTGGCGCTGGGAATGAAGTTTGGGAACAACCTCCCAATAGGAGCAGTGGGAGCAAACAACCTAATTAATTTCAAGCCAGAGCGTGATAAATTTATGAGCAGGGCTGTATGAGGGGGCTGCCTGCGACAGTGGGGACTAGAAGTGACCTAGAAGTCCCTTCAGTCCTAAAATCATAGAACCAGAGGGTTAGAAGGGACCGCAAGGGTCATCTAGTCTAACTGCCTGCCGAGATGCAGGATTTGTTGTGTCTAAACCATCCCAGACAGGTGGCTCCAGCCTCCTTTTGAAACCTCCAGTGAAGGAGCTTCCACAACCTCCCTAGGCCTCTGTTCCATTGTCCCACTGCTCTTACAGCTGGGCAGTTTTTCCTGAGGTAAATCTGCTAAATTGCAATGCTGTAGTTTGAACCCATAGCGCCATGTTCCCTCCCAGGAGAGCCGCCAGCTTTTTTGCCACCCTAGGCAGCGGAAGGTCCTGCCCTCAAAATACCGACGACGACCGGGGCGGCCGGCGCCCCCCAAATGTTAGTGCCCTAGGCGACTGCCTAGGTCGCCTAATGGGTTGCGCCGGCCCTGTATGTTCCTGTATAGAAAAGGAAAAACAGCACAAAGACCCACCAAGTCCCCTTCTCCCCCACCTGCCAGCCACACTGCATCAGTGCTGGAGGGACGACCTCTAGGTTGGCCAGTGCCTGGCGCCTGTTCAGTCCTTGGCTCTGCACAGAGACTGCAGCTCACGGGCTCAGCTAGTGCCAGCTCAGGGGATGGGTTCTGTGCTGCTGGCACCTNAGCTGCTGGGGGCGGTGCCTGAAGCAACAGCCACACACCCCCCTGCGCCCCTCCTCCCCCGGGTTCCAGCTGCTTCCTGATGTGGCGCCGGCGGCAGGGCAAGCAAGCAGGGAGCCTGCCCTGTCCCCGGTGCGGGTCGGCCAGGTAAACGGGGGGGCGGGGGGGCCGGGAGGAGCTCGCGGGCCGCATGCGATAGCCCCGCGGGCCGCGTGTTTGAGACCCCTGGTCTAAACCATCCCAGACAGGTGGCTCCAGCCTCCTTTTGAAACCTCCAGTGAAGGAGCTTCCACAACCTCCCTAGGCCTCTGTTCCATTGTCCCACTGCTCTTACAGCTCGGCAGTTTTTCCTGAGGTAAATCTGCTAAATTGCAATGCTGTAGTTTGAACCCATAGTGCCATGTTCCCTCCCAGGAGAGCTGCCAGCTTTTTTGCCACCCTAGGCAGCGGAAGGTCCTGCCCTCAAAATACCGACGACGACCGGGGCGGCCGGCGCCCCCCAAATGTTAGTGCCCTAGGCGACTGCCTAGGTCGCCTAATGGGTTCCGCCGGCCCTGCATGTTCCTGTATAGAAAAGGAAAAACAGCACAAAGACCCACCAAGTCCCCTTCTCCCCCACCTGCCAGCCACACTGCATCAGTGCTGGAGGGACGACCTCTAGGTTGGCCAGTGCCTGGCGCCTGTTCAGTCCTTGGCTCTGCACAGAGACTGCAGCTCACGGGCTCAGCTAGTGCCAGCTCAGGGGATGGGTTCTGTGCTGCTGGCACCTGGCAACTGGACTGAGCCCAACCACTCATTCCCCCTTTCACTTGACCGGCCAACAGGTGGTAACAAGCAGCGACTCTCGACCTGCCCTTGCCCATCGGGTTATTGACATTGCTGTGCAGGTCCTACAGAGCCCAGATTCCTCCCATCCTGTTTGGCTTGAGCTTTCCATATGTTTCCTTATTTGCTCAGGTGCCTGGACAGTTCTTCAGAAATGCTTCGAATTGGGACAGTCAATAACAGTAATCCCTGGCTCACTGCTCTGTTATCATGGGAGTATCTGGCATTTCTCAGGACGGAGGGAGGACTGCCCGGCTGTATTGTATTATTGTGGGTAATAAAACCGCCCAAGACTCACAAGCAGTGACTATTTCCTTCTGCACATGCAAATCTTCCTTGCTGGGAGTTGAGGTTCTGATGTAAACTGGGTGAGGACAGAGGTGCCGGGTCTGCTATAAAGGGACAAATCGCAGCTCAGTGCTCAGGAGCAGGCAGACGGACCGTTCAGTTTTCTTGCCCATCTGCTCAGCAGCACCGTCAGAATGGGTGAGTTATTTTCCTACCCAAACCTTTCATTCCATGCCAGAGGCTGGATCCGCCCCATGCAGGTGCAGAGTGCTGTGAGTAGGACAAGGCAAAGAGTGACGATGAGGACAGGGAACGCAAAGGGCCCCGATCCCGTGTCAATGAGGGGCTGCTGGGCAGCTGTCCGGCCTAGCAACAGAAGGGAGGCCAGAGAGGAGAACACGTATCTAAGCACCTCATTAGCATGAGGAGGATCAGGCCCAGGCCTTCCCACACATGCCTTTTCTCCACCCAAGCCCTGCCCCCGATATGACCCTGCACCATGGAGGACTGAGTCTTGTCCGGACACGCTACTTACCAACATCCAGCGTGGCCCCATCCCCACTCGCACTGAAGTGCGACATCACCGTCTCCCCCCTCACACCACAGAGGGACTGGCGGGCTGAGGCCTAAATAACTTCACCTTCCCCCTCATCCCTTCACCCAACCCCAGAGCAAACCCTTCATCCAACCCCAATCCCTTCACCCAACCCCAGAGCAAACCCTTCATCCAACCCCAATCCCTTCACCCAACCCCAGAGCAAACCCTTCATCCAACCCCAATCCCTTCACCCAACCCCAGAGCAAACCCTTCATCCAACCCCAATCCCTTCACCCAACCCCAGAGCAAACCCTTCATCCAACCCCAATCCCTTCACCCAACCCCAGAGCAAACCCTTCATCCAACCCCAATCCCTTCACCCAACCCCAGAGCAAACCCTTCATCCAACCCCAATCCCTTCACCCAACCCCAGAGCAAACCCTTCATCCAACCCCAATCCCTTCACCCAACCCCAGAGCAAACCCTTCATCCAACCCCAATCCCTTCACCCAACCCCAGAGCAAACCCTTCATCCAACCCCAATCCCTTCACCCAACCCGAGAGCAAACCCTTCATCCAACCCCAATCCCTTCACCCAACCCCAGAGCAAACCCTTCATCCAACCCCAATCCCTTCACCCAACCCCAGAGCAAATTTCCCCATTGCCCCAGATTCAATGTTGCAAGGAGTTTTAGGGGCAGAGTGGAAGGTTTTTTGAGCTGGGGAAAAAAGCCTATTTGTTGGGGAAATCTAACAACTGAGGTGAAGCCATTCCTGTTTAAACATTGCATCTAAGCTGGGCAGGGCTGGCCTTAGGGAAAATGGTACCCTGGGAGAACTTGCATTTTGGTGCCCCTGACCCCCATGGGCATGGTGCCTCCCATTGCCCCTGGCTCCCCATGGGCTTCCCAAGCTCCCCACGCTCCCTTCCCCCCAACCTCTGCACTGTGCCCCCTTCACCCCAATCCCTGCACTCCCTTCACTCCTACCCCCTGCACCTCCCTCCTGAGCCCCTAAGCCCTGCACTGTGCCCCCATGTTCCCCCCCTGCACCCATGTGGCAGGGAAACTGAGCTGGATGCACAAAGCAGCTGGCATTGCTGCTTGCTCCCACACCGGACTGCTGCTGCGAGGAGTGTTGTCAGGGCTCCCTGCGTCCAGGTCACTTTCCCTGCCTGGGCTGTGTAAGGGGAAGGCAGGAGAGCAGCAGCTGCTGATGCCTCCACCCAGCCCAGGTTGGGAAAGTGACCTGGATGCAGGGAGCCCTGGTGGTTGTGTGTTGGGGGAAAATGTGAAGGTGTGTGTTGTGTTGAGGGGAGTGTGTGTGTGCCTGAGTGTATGAGTGCGCTGTCTCTTTAAGAAAGCACTCAGGGTCAGGAGCCAGAAGACTTGTTCAGACACAAACAGCCGCCAGCAGCTCTGGACCCAGAGAGGCAGCGTGTCACCCCAGCTTAGTGGAAATCGGGTACACGGGTTGGGGTTGGGGAGAAGGGGGACACCCAGCAGACAGGAGGAGGCTCCCAGTCAGAGGGTGCGGGTGGTGGTGGGGGAACAGGAACAGCAGTGGCTGCACACGTGGAGCAGGGGCGCCCCTGCTTGGGAGGAGTCACCTGGCACCGAGGGCCCTCTCTGCACCCCAGGTCTCTCCCTCCCTGCTGCTGCTCCCCTGCCTGCCTGCTGCCTCCATCAGCCCAGCTGGCTCTCGGCAGGTCAGGTGGGAATCCAAACCCTGTGCACAGCGCTCCCTTTTGCAGGCCGCCCTCGGTGGGACCGTACGGCCCACCCCAAAGGCCGGCCCTGAAGCTGGGCCAGAAAGCACGCAGCTGCACTTACAGAGAGTGCAACACCTCACACAATTTGCACATTTGTATGTAACTGTAAATGCAACAGCTGGATTTAAGCCAAGAGTGCAGCTAAAAGGTGGTGCTTCTGGGACCTGGGGCTCTGGATGGGGCTTTGAATGCACTGAATCCTGCTAGGATTGGTAGAAGACAATGGAACCTGCCCCAGATAGACGCTAATAGCACCATGTGAGATCCTGGTGCACTTACATCTTTGAGGTTCATGGAAATTAGAGAGGGACAACACCTAGAGAGTCACACCCAGCCTATCTCCTGCCAGGGCCAATCCGAGGTGGGGGGCAGGAGGGCCAGTTGGCCTGGGCCTCAAGCTCAAAGGGGGCCTCACATTTAGACACTTGTTAATTTTTTGGCATTTGATAAGTTTCGCAACTTGTTTTTATGCGCATCCCGATCGGACCAAAATTTGACACACTCTCACCTTACAGCTGCAAATTTAAGCAAATAAGAGATGTGATTTGGTAAAAGACATAATTTTTTTGTTTTTTTGTATAGATTTTGTCATATTAAAGAGTTAAAAATGTTCATAAATATCAATACAAATATATCGGTTCTGATGGCACAAGAATAGACCATGTGTCGTCATTTTTTATATTTATTACGGCTGGGGCCTCAAAAGCTGGAAGTGGCCCTGGCCTCTCTGGACCTCTGAGAGGACCTGTCTCCTGCAGGGTAGCACAGGCTTGGTCCTTACAGTCTGTTGTTCTCCAGTCTAATTTTAAGGACTCAGAATGAGACTTCTACCCATTTCTTCAGGAGTCTATTCCAGCCTAACAGGCCCCACCTTTTAGCTGCACTCTTGGCTTAAAGCCAGCTGTTGCATTTACAGTTACATACAAATGTACAAATGGAGTGAGGTGTTGCACGCTCTGTAAGTGCAGCTGCGTGCTTTCTGGCCCAGCTTAGATGCAATGTTTAAACAGGAATGGTTCACCTCAGTTGTTAGATTTCCCCAACAAATAGGCTTTTTTCCCCAGCTCAGAACACCTTCCATTCTGCCCCTAAAACCTCCTTGCAACATTGAATCTGGGGCAAACTGTGGAAATTTGCTCTGGGGTTGGATTAAGGGTTTGCTCTGGGGTAGGGTGAAGGGTTTGGTCTGGGGTTGGATGAAGGGTTTGCTCTGGGATCGGGTGAAGCGTTTGCTCTGGGATCGGGTGAAGGGTTTGCTCTCGGATCGGGTGAAGGGTTTGCTCTGGGATCGGGTGAAGGGTTTTCTCTGAGGTAGGGTGAAGGGTTTGCTCTGGGGTTCGATGAAGGGTTTGCTCTGAGGTAGGGTGAAGGGTTTGCGCTGGGATCGGGTGAAGGGTTTGCTCTGCGGTAGGGTGAAGGGTTTGCTCTGGGGTTGGATGAAGGGGTTGCTCTGAGGTAGGGTGAAGGGTTTGCTCTGGGATAGGGTGAAGGGTTTGCTCTGGGATCGGGTGAAGGGGTTGCTCTGGGATCGGGTGAAGGGTTTGCTCTGGGCTCGGGTGAAGGGTTTGCTCTGAGGTAGGGTGAAGGGTTTGCGCTGGGATCGGGTGAAGGGTTTGCTCTGCGGTAGGGTGAAGGGTTTGCTCTGGGGTTGGATGAAGGGTGTGCTCTGAGGTAGGGTGAAGGGTTTGCTCTGGGATAGGGTGAAGGGTTTGCTCTGGGGTCGGGGGAAGGGTTTGCTCTGGGGTTGGATGAAGGGTTTGCTCTGAGGTAGGGTGAAGGGTTTGCTCTGGGATCGGGTGAAGATGTTTCTCACTCAAGTTCACAGCTGCAAATGGCGCAATATCAACCTTGGCCAAAGCTGCCACTTCAAGAAATCTCCATCTGCTCCGATCCCAGATTCTATTTGCATCAGCAGGAGACAGACTGGGAGCCCCCAGCCTGGCTTCACTGGGTCAGATTCTTCTTGGGAGCCGTCAGCCACCAGGGAGCCACTGTCTGAAGGAAAATGAGCCTTCCTGGGGTGATGCTAGAGGGGCACGGCGCCCAGCCCTCACTCTGCTAGGTCAGTCTCACAGCAGCTGTTCCTGTTCCTCCAGGGTTCCAGGCCAGGACGAGCCGTCTCCAGAGCTGCCTTGCCCTCCTGGCTGTGGCCTCAATGACTCGTTTCTGCACAACCCCTGTCCAGAGCACGAGTGTCACTTCCCAGAGTGGTGAGTATGGACCCTGCGGCCGCCTGGGCCAGTGGGGAGTGGGGGTTTGGACTGCACCGAGTCGTCGGCCCAGAGCAGTAGCTGCAGGACACAAGCATTCCTGGGGGCCTGTCGTGCCTGCCATGCTGAGTGCACAAGGGCTGCTGTGTGGTTTGCTCACACAGGCACTGCTCTGCTGCTAGCCCACTCACTGCTTCTCAGGCCCGGCAGGAGCGCGGGCGTATGGCGGGAGCTGTATTTACATCTGAACCAGGCTGCCGCATGCTATAGAATAATGGGCTCTGCAAAAACAGGCTCTTGTGAAAGGCAAAGCTCTGTCCCCAGCTGCCTTTCTGCTGCGATCACCAGAATATCACCCATGTCACACGTGGCCCCTGCACGCTCAGTGAGTCTGGAATCTCTCCAGTCTCTTTGGAGGCTTCAGGGTAAACTTGGGTGAATGTTGCGAAAGAATAGCTGTGCATGGTCTATTGCATTTTCTGTGGGATTTGCCATGGCCAAGCTGGTGCCCCATTTGTTCACATTCCAGCTGCAATGCGTGAGCAGCTCTATGGCAGGGTTGTTCGCTCAAGCAGCACATTTTTGGGGCGATACTAAAGAAAAGTGAATTCCGAATTCGTAACCAGAGTTATGAAACAGAAATGTTACCATGTGACCAGGGTGTTCACCTAAGATCAGAGCCATCCCTTGGGTATGGCAAATCGGGGCAACACCCCGGGCCCCATGCTCTGGGGGGCCCCCGCGCTTCCATAAAATCGTGAGGAAGCAGGCAGGGTGAGGAGGAGAACAGGGAGGCGAGTGGCTAGCGGCAGGCGGACGTGGGGAGGGCAAGGAGGAGCTTGCCAGAACCTCCCCCCAGCACCTCCTGCCCACCGGTGGACCCCGCCGATCAGCACCTCCCTCTCACTGCCTACCACGTGCCCTGGATCAGATGTTTCACAGCGTCAGGAGGCGCTGTGGGGGAGGGGAGAGGAGCGAGGGGGAGGGGCGGAACTGGGCGGGGAAGAGGCGGGGCGGAGCAGGGTGGGAAGAAGCAGGGTGGGGGTTGGGCCTTGGGGGAAGGGGTGGAGTGGGGTGGGGCCTGGGCGTAGCCAGGGGGAGCATCCCCTGGTAGATTAGAAACTCGGCGCCTATGTCCTGGGCCCCGCACCCCCCTAGGGATGGCCCTGCCTAATTCCCCAGCTTTGGAACAGCAGACAAACTGCTCTCAAACACACTAAAGACAAAATTATTCCTGAATAATTTTAAATGACCAATTGAGAACATGGAAAGCTGCTCACAGACAGCTCCAAAGAAAAGAGGCAAAATCCTCAAATAAATTACTGAAATTGCTTGCTGAAGTCTTCCTCAGACTCTGAAATAGCCACAGCTGATATCTAATGTAACTTGAGTGTATAGGGATATGGCCAAGAGTGCGAGTCCCTAAATGTTCCTCCTGGCGAAGTCTGTGCAGTTGGTCAGATGCATTTTAGTCTAGACCAGCCTGTTGTTTGCTTTTGCAAATGCATCCTCACAGGAGTAAATCATTCCACTACAAGTCAGCGCACTGCAGGCCCCACACAGAGACTGGGTGTTTCTCTTTGGGCCAGGGGACCTGCTATGCTCTCCTGCCTGCTGCCACGCACAAAGCCTTCTGCTGGGGTGGTGTCGGGGGCCCCAGAGCAGTGAGTCTGGGCATTCCCACCCCACAGAGATGAATGGGGTACTACCCCATCAGAGCTGTCATTCCAGGCACTGCGGACGCAGGTGGGGCCACCGCAGCGGTTATATTGAGGTCACGTTTTCAAGGTTTTCTTCCCAACCCCAAGAAATGGAAATGTAATTCCGATTCTGGTGTAATGGGACTATGGTGTCTATCCCTTAAGGTAGCCCTATCTCTGGTCCCCCCTCGGTGCAGAAGGTGATTGTGTTCCGGATTGGTACTGGCATATATGGATATCTCATGACAGCCTGACATCTGGCTCTGCTCCGGCAGCCCCCGGTGAGCTGACTGCTGGTGTCCGGCTCTCTCTGTTACTGACCTTGTACGTGGTATTTCAGGGTTCCCCAGAGACTGCAGCTACATTCCCAGGGACAGCCCCAGTGGGGTGTATGTCATCCAGCCGGCAGGCTCTCCCCCTCGGGTGGTGTGGTGTGACATGGACACCGAAGGCAAAGGCTGGACCGTGGTCCAGAGAAATTCGTACAACACAGAGATCACCTGGAGGGAGTCCTGGAGCACCTACAAGTACGGCTTTGGGGACGTGCAGCAGGATTACTGGCTGGGCAACGAGTACCTGTCCCTGCTCACGCGGCAGAACGCCTACAAGGTCCGCTTTGTCGTGGAGGACCAATCCAACAACACCCGCTACGCGGAGTACGACATCTTCAGTGTCGAGGATGAGCCCAGCGGGTACCCGCTGAGGCTGGGCAGGTACTCTGGGGACGGCGAGGACTATCTCACCACCCACCACTCCGGCCTGGGGGGCATACACGACAACATGAAGTTCAGCACAACTGACAAGGATCAGGACCAGACCAGTGGGAATTGTGCAAGTAGCTATGGAGGCTGGTGGTACGACAAGTGTCAGAACGTCCTGCTGAATGGGAAAGGCTACATCTACTGGGCCGGGTTCTGTAAGAGTGGGGAGTGCAAATCCTCCACCATCCTGGTTAAACCAGCAGACGTGTGCTGATACTGCAGCAGCCCAGCCTTGCCTAGCTTGCCTACCCTAGCAAAGTTGGTACCCATATTTCAGCAGCTGCCAGGAGCAATGCATCTGCCCTGATGGCAAGAATAGTGCAGTCACTGCTGGATTTTTAATGCATTTTTACTAGTGTGACATTGAAACCTGGTTTGAACCAGAGTTCCCCCGAGCTGTTTACACCAGCAGCTTAGCACCAGTGCAGCTGCACTATTACTGGCAGCTGTTTTAATATGGGTAGTGGCTTTGTGTTCCCTGTATAATCAGTGTACTCCCTGCTTTCACACTTGCTCCTGTAACCATTCTAGTCCCTGTAAGTGGTGTATTCCTGGAGATTTCAATGTGATAAATCATCAGTAATCAATTCTTAACTCTGTGTTATCTACCATTTTTTAGCTAATACTAGTGTGACAGGATCCCCGGGGTGCAACCTGGAATTGGGATACCACTGAGTCATTTCCCTGCTCAGACCGCCTTGCTCCGCACCGTGGGGTCGTGCAATGGGAGGAGTGGCAGTTTGGGGGAATCGGTTTCAGGCAGGGTTACCATCAGGCAAATCCCTGGGCCAAACCATTCTGCATTTGCTTACCCCAAGCCAATGAATGTCACCAGCTCAGAGAGGGGTCAGGATGAGGGGCAGAGCTCTTCAGCACCAGCATTCCCATGAACTGATTCCAGCCTCGCCTGACTCTGACCCCAGCGTGTCACCAGAGAGCGATTCCTGATTCCAGGGGTCAACAGGGCTGCAGAGATGCCTGCTCTGGAGTCTCGCAATAGCTGATGGGTTTTTAAAGTTGCTCAGGGACTCCTGAGTGCTGCCACCAAACTCAGCATCAGCGGTTGTTTTTTCAGCTTCAGTCTCAAGCCTTCTGGTGGTTAAAAAGGTGTCTCAGCATGTGGAAGTGATTTAAACAATGAAATGATCGTTCAAACACCAGAGCTAGTGCAGTCGGGGATACATGTAGCATTTGCTTGGATCCCAGCGCATATCGGGGTAACAGGAAATGAAGTGGCGGACAAAGCAGCGCAAAACGCTGTAAGAAGTGGAAGGATTGCCTTAGAACAGTGGTTCTCAACCTATTTACCATTTTAGGCCGCATATGTGGCCCACAATGTGTTATGTAGGCCGCAGGTTGAGAGCCACTGCACCAGACACACACTGGCCTGCACAACCCTGCACAGCCAGCATGCTCCTTCCCCTCAGGGGCAGGCCCGTGCCACGTGCCACACTGACCACCTGCCCAGCACCCCTCACAAACCCTCTCTTCCCAGAGCTCCTCCAGAAACCCCCCGAGAAACCCACTCCCCTGTGCCCTGCCCCCTGGCCGCGCTCACCGGCCCCACTGGGAGGTGACTGTGTCCACCAGGCAGCGCCGGCAGCGCGACTGTGGCTTGTCGGGGATCTCTCTGGCCCCTCGGGAGAGGCGCCATCAGCCAGGCTGGAGCAGGAGTGGGGCCTGCCCGGGCTCGGCTCCCTCAGGACACACTTGCCTCCCCCTGCCCCCTCACTCCCCTGCCCCCTCTCAGCCTCCCTTCTGCCCCCTCACTCCCCTGCCTCCCCTCAGGCTGCTCCCTGCTCCCCACACTCCTGTCTTTCCTCATAGTTCTCTTTCCATTTTCTTAACCGTAGAGCCCAGGGGTGGCCATCGTCCCTGCAGGCAGCCTGCCTTCAGCCCCCTGGGAAACAGTGGGAGTTGGATGGTGTTCGTCCTCACTGAGGGCATTCTTTGGTTTACAGCCCATGGAAAGGGCAAAGGGTTTGGAGCTGCTGGGTAATAGTTTTTGCATACGCATGCTGACCTGGCTACGGGGGTGTTTGCTGTGTGAATATATTGGGTTAGGTCAGTAGGGTACTGTCGGGAAAAACAAGCAGGAAGAGAAAGAAAGGCTGAGAAGCCAGTTCCCAGCAAACCCTTGAGAGATGTTAAGAGACAATTCCAGAACGGGAACAGGCTGGGAACACTGGAAAGCCAAAGAATTGTGGCAGGTTTAAAAAGGAGCACTCTCCTGGTCCGGGGGTAGTTGTCTAGGGGAACCTGGCTGAGACACCGGCACCCGCTGGAATATCTGCCTAGGTTAGCATCATCAGAGGGTTAGTCTTTAGGGAAGACAAACGTGTGGAGACTCTCCTTTTTCTCCAAAAGCTTTGTTCCTACTGTTAAAATAATCAGTACAGTGGTTTAAGCTGGCAGTCTGCCCGGTCACTGTGTCCTACTGGTTGCAGACTCCCAAAGGGAAGAACCGCAGGTGCCAGACCCCAGTCGGACCTGCTGGGTATGAATGGCAGATTACATTTTCATCGAAATGCTCTATGTCGCACTCACACAATGCTTAGTCACAAATTCAGTACAATTACTTTGAAATAGCTCCCAGTTAGCTTTCTTATATTTCCAAGCGGGTATTTTCCATTAGCTTTAACCTTACCTCGCCTTTGAAAAGTAGTAAGTACAGGGAAATGATCACTCCCCATTCCTTCTTCCCAGTTCTATTTACTTGCACTATCTGCTGTTATAAGTCCCAGGTCTAAGCAGCAAAAACTACCTTCTGCTGCATTAAATCTAGTTGGGGTGCCATCATTTAAAACCACTCGATAGTTTTCATAAGAACATAAAAACATAAGAACGGCTGTACCGGGTCAGACCAAAGGTCCATCTAGCCCAGTATCCTGTCTACCGACAGTGGCCAATGCCAGGTGCCCCAGAGGGAGTGAACCTAACAGGTAATGATCAAGTGATCGCTTTCCTGCCATCCATCTCCACCCTCTGACAAACAGAGGCTAGGGACACCATTCTGACCCATCCTGGCTAATAGCCATTAATGGACTTACCCACCATGAATTTATCCAGTTCTCTTTTCAACCCTGTTATAGTCCTAGCCTTCACAACCTCCTCAGGTAAGGAGTTCCACAAGTTGACTGTGCGCTGTGTGAAGAAGAACTTCCTTTTATTTGTTTTAAACCTGCTGCCCATTAATTTCATTTGGTGCCCCCTAGTTCTTGTATTAAATCTTCATCAATGAACTTTTCTAAGCATGCACCATGTTTATTAGTTGTCTTACTTCCCACAATTTATTATGACTGTTTAGGTCACCACATATAATATACACACTTTTAGCATCTTTACTATTTCTTGTAGCTCTGAACTTTCTAATTTCCCACATGGATTATAGATATTATAAATCCTTAAAGAAAAATAACTCCTCTGCATTGGGATCTCAACAGCATTATTCTGACTGGGGTCCTAGTGGGGAGCCAGCTATGGTCACTCACTGCAAAGAATGGGGCAGCCAAACCCTAAAAAGCTGGTGGATATTCCAATACTTCGATTTACCAAACCAGCATAAAACAACTTCTTTATTACCTCACTGGTTACTCAGAAGTCCAAACAACACAGTTCCCTTAAAGTGATCCAGCCTCAGGCCTCCATCCAGGTACCCACATCAAATATGATGAAAATGTATGTAAATCTTATTTCATCATATAAAAGAAAAGGTTCTACCAATCCAAAAGGATCAGACACATTACCTCCCAGGTTAATGAATGTTTAGATCTTACCCAAATACACGCTACAGCCAATTCGTATTCACTAAACTAAAATTTATTAAAAAACAAAAGAGAGAGAGAGTATGGTTAAAAGATCAATATACACACAGATATGAGTTCAGTCTATTGATGTTCAGTTTCATAGCAGAGATGGTGAGCTTTGTAGTTGCAAAGAGTTCCTTTAGAATTCAGTTCATAGGTCATAGTCCAATGTCCAAATATCTTATTCAGGGTGCACCAGCATAACTGGGACCTCAGTCTTGTGACTCAAACTTCCCCTGATGAAGCCTAAGCAGATCTGAGATCACAGAATCAGAACCCAAGGATCTTTTATACAATTTCATATCTTTTGACAAGTTGGAGTTCAAAAGGTAATTAGCGTGACTTTGAAGGAGGTCCATCACCGGTACTTAGCTATACAAATTGGGGGGAGGGATAGCTCAGTGGTTTGAGCATTGGCCTGCTAAACCCAGGGTTGTGAGTTCAATCATTGAGGGGGTCATTTAGGGTTCTGGGTCAAAAATCTGTTTGGGGATTTGTCCTGCTTTGAGCAGGGGGTTGGACTAGATGTTCTCCTGAGGTCCCTTCCAACCCTGATATTCTATGAATTAACATAAGGCCATTTGTTTTTTCCTCCACCATTCACAGTACATTTTAAAGAGAGATGAATACCGAGATATCCCATATTTACAATTCATTTACATGACATCAGAATACAGCATAGACAGAGACTGTTGATTACATTGTCGACCCTACTCATACAGATGTAAATACACAAAAACACAAACATTATCTCCCTAAATGTCTTTTGAGGGTTATTTATTTTGCAGGATGTTTAACCCTTTCTAGCCATGTGTCACAATTATATTCTAAGCTTACTTCTTCATTCTCTACTGCTGTGTATTTTATTGTTCCCTTATGAAAGTACAAACACCTCCTCCTATTCCTACTTTTCCGTCTTGCCTAAAGGCATTATACCCTGGAATTTTAAAAGCAAGCTTTTCAACCAGCCATGTATCCTGGATACATATGACACCTGGTTTAGTTTTCATTGCCAGGATATTTTCTTTTAGTTCTTGACCATATTCTATCAAACTGTGTGCATTCCAACAAAAGTCTGAGATCCCCATACTAGTCATATTTCTCCATTAACATTATTCAAAATTGCATGAATACGGTCCATTGACAAGTGGCTAATATACAAGTATTTTCCCTGCTGCCTTAGCTATAATTTTTATTTTTTCTGATTTCCCCCCCAGTTTCAGATCTGCAATTGATCACTTCTAGCATAAATGCAATTAACCTTTCTTTTTTCATTCCTAATCTGTCACTGCCTATTCCTTCCAGGGTGTTTATACAAGGAGGCTGTGTCTGCATTTGCAGTTCCCCGTTTCCTGTGCTGATTGTCTCTTCCCTCCCCACCTGATGCTTTGAGAGTCTCCTTACAGCTTCCGCATGATATGTTATTAACAATTTTTTGTTTTGTGTCTATCTTTAGCTTGCCTTGCCGCAATGCACCCTCTACATGCCAGAGTGTGATTACAACCAGTTACTACATTTGACCTCTATCCCAGCTGTACAATTTCATAGGAGTGCTTTCCCCCACATTTACTGCATCTTGTTTTTCCCTTTACAAACAGTTGCTACATGCCCATAGCATTGGCACTAATCACCCCTCGGGGGGGAGAGGGGGGATATACGGCTTGGTTCTGAATATCTGAAACCTTAGTGTTACTTTCTCAGTTAGAGTCCCTCCCTTAAATATAATCTATACAGCTTGTTTGCTCCAGCTTATTTACTAACTAGTTACAAAACTTACTACCACTTAATCTTCTCCTGTGCTTATCTCATCATTGGGAGGAGGTGAGCAGCCCTCAGTAGTGAAAGAACAGGTTAAGGACTATTTAGAAAAGCTGGCCGTGCACAAGTCCATGGGTCCAGATCTAATGCATTCAAGGGTGCTGAGGGAATTGGCTGATGTGATTGCAGAGCCATTGGCCATTATCTTTGAAAATTCGTGGTGATCGGGGGAGGTCCTGGATGATTGGAAAAAGGCAAATATAGTGCCCATATTTAAAAAAGGGAAGAAAGAAAACCCGGGGAACTACAGCCTCACTTCAGTCCCCAGCAAAATCATGGAGCAGGTCCTTGAGGAATCCATTTTGAAGCACCTGGAGGAGAGGAAGGTGATCAGGAACAGTCAACATGGTTTCACCAAGGGCAAGTCATACCTGACCAACCTGATTGCCTTCTATGATGAGATAACTGGCTCTGTGGATATGGGGAAAGTGGTGGATGTGATATATCTTGACATTAGCAAAGCTTTTGATATGGTCTCCCACAGTATTCTTGCCAGCAAGTTAAAAAAGTATGGATTGGATGAATGGACTATAAGGTGGATAGAAAGCTGGCTATCTTGTCGGGCTTAACGGGTAGTGATCAATGGTTCGATGTCTAGTTGGCAGCTGGTATCAAGCGGAGTGCCCCAAGGGTCGGTCCTGGGGCCGGTTTTGTTCAACATCTTTATTAATGATCTGGATGATGGGATGAAGTGCACCCTCAGCAAGTTCACAGATGACTCTAAGCTGGGGGGAGAGGTAAATATGCTGGAGGGCAGGGATAGGGTCTAGAGTGACCTAGACAAATTGGAGGATGGGGCCAAAAGAAATCTGATGAGGTTCAACAAGGACAAGTGCAGAGTCCTGCGCTTAGGACAGAGGAATCCCATGCACCGCTACAGGCTGGGGACCGACTGGCTAAGCGGCAGTTCTGCAGAAAAGGACCTGGGGATTACAGTGGACGAGAAGCTGGATATGAGTCAGCAGTGTTCCCTCGTTGTCAAGAAGGCCAATGACATATTGGGCTGTATTAGTAGGAGCATTGCCAGCAGATCGAGGAACGTGATCATTCCCCTCTATTTGGCACTGGTGAGGCCACACCTGGAGTATTGCATCCAGCTCTGGTCCCCCCACTACAGAAGGGATGTGAACAAATTGGAGAGAGTCCAGCGGAGGGCAATGAAAAGATTAGGGGGTTGGGGCACATGACTTATGAGGAGAGACTGAGGGAACTGGGGTTATTTAGTCTGTAAAAGAGAAGAGTGAGGGGGGATTTGATAGCAGCCTTCAACTACCTGAAGGGGATTTCCAAAGAGGATGGAGCTCAGCTGGTCTCAGTGGTGGCAGATGACTGAACAAGGAGTAATGGTCTCCAGTTGCAGTGGGGGAGGTCTAGGTTGGATATTAGGAAACACTATTTCACTAGGAGGGTGGTGAAGCACTGGAATGGGTTACCTAGGGAGGTAGTGGAATCTTCTTCCTTAGAGGTTTTTAAGCTTGACAAAGCCCTGGCTGGGATGATTTAGTTGGTGTTGATCCTGCTTTGAGCAGGGGGTTGGACTAGATGACCTCCTGAGGTCTCTTCCAACCCTAATATTCTATGATTCTATGGTCAGCTCTAATGGCACTCCATATAGTATTCCCTTCAGTTCAGTCAAATACTTTGGTAGCTGGCAACTTATTTTAACTTTCCCCAGCATTTCAATTTTTAGCAGTTCATCAGTTTGCTCATTGTTTTCACATTCAACCGAAAGATCCTCACCTCACAGCCTCCTATGCTTTTTTAACCCAGTCAGCTACTTCTACAGGGGTAACATCACTGAATCTTGTTTCTTTGGCGAGAGATCACAAGATAACATTTGGGTTTATTTCCTTCAGCGTTGCTTATTTTGCTGGTATCATCATCACCATCTGAGTCTGCTTTGACTCTTTTGTTTTCCCCCTACTTTGTATCCATTCTCCTCTCTAACAGACTCTTCTTCAGTTTCCAGAGTGACTTCATTTGGGGTTAGAAAATCCTCCACCAGCCCAGCTAGACACCCAGCCGCAGCCCCTTTCTGCTGCCAACTTCCTGGCTTTATAATCCACCCTGCTCCTGCCCAGCTGGGCTTCTTGTTCAGTTAGGCCTGACTCTCCATCCAGGTGCCGCCAGGTACCCTGACTGGCTTTTCAGGGCCTGTGTGTGTGTGTGTGTGTGTGTGTGTGTGGGTTCGTGGAGCAGGCAAAATGGGGTGCAAAGGACTGTGGGGAGCAGAGGACAGACTGATGGGGTGCAGGGGAATATGGAGGGCAAGAGCCTGAGGGGGTGCAGGGGGGGCAGGGGCAGGAGATGGAGGGGATGGAGGGGGATATGGGGGGCAGGAGGAGATTGAGGGGTGCAGGGGATGTCGGGGAGAATGTGTGTGAGGCAGGATAGTGCTGGGGAGAGGTGGGGCAGTACGGGAGCTCCCATGGGGAGGTGTTTGTGCCACGCCATGCAGGTTGAGATGCTCGTGGCTCACATCCCCACTGGGTGGGCGGCTGCCCCCCCTCAGGTTCAGACACCACCAGGCACACGACAAACCTCAGGGTTTGTTATTCTCCAACATCACCAAGTCTTTAGTCAGTCTCCTGATATTTTGGGTTGATTCGTGTGTTTTTAATGTTTGGGGCTGAGTTACGGCAGTTGGAGGTCCTGGGCACACCCCACCCATGGCCCTGCCTGGGACCTGTCCCTGTCCCTGTCCCAGACTGGGTTGTAGTGGCCTGGGGCCTGGTGTGTGACAGGCTGTCCCAGAGGAGGCCTCAGCTCCACATCCCAGCTAGCAGAGGGCCTGTGTGAGGAGTCTTCTGCCCCCCCCCGAGGGTTCTTTGTGAGGGACCCACCACTGTGTGGGTGGTACCCATACATAGGACCCCTGTGCCCCAGAGGGGCCCTTTGCTCCCGGGGAAGCTGTCCCAGTGGTCTTGAGGAAGGAGGGAGCTCCCTGCATCTGCCTGAGGAGAAGTGGCAGTGATGACTGGGCCTCCCCGCAGCCCTGGTTGCCGGAGGGACACAGTGGTGGAAGAGGGTCCCCATCTCTGGGGGATGTGAAATTACAGGGTCCCCCCCACAGGGTCCTATTGCCAGAAGGTCAGAGGCAGGGCCTGCTGGGGCCTCCTCCCCAGCAGTTGGGAGAGGGGAGGCCCTGGCAGCTAGGAGCACATGGACTTAGTGTGGGCACTCCGGATCCTGAGCCGCACTCTTGTCCCTTTGTGTCACTGCACTCTGGCCCAAAGCAGCCCTAACCCCAGCTGGGGGAGGGTCACCCCAGCCTTGGGGATCACTAGAGCTGCCGCTGTGGCTGCTGCTATAGGGAACGTGGCTAGGAAAGGGGACGTATAGGAAGGCCATTGCTGGCTGGCCCCATTTAGAGCAGCAATTGCGCCCTCAGCTGTGCTGAGTTCTCCTTGGCCATAGCTGAGGATCTGTCTGTAACGCAGATGGAGCTACAGGTTCTCGGCTGGCACGCAGTGTGGGCTGCAGCCCGAACAGCTGGCACTCCCTTTGCCCGGAGGAAAATGCGAACACAAGGGAGGAGCAAGCGTGGTGTGTGTGTGCATGACACTTGGCTCTATATCTCCTCACTGAACTGGGGAATGCTGAGTCCTGGCTTTCTGCCTGTGGGCCCAGGAGAAAGCCCATGGACAGGCTCTCCTCCACCTCAATATGGTTACTCAGGAGCGGGGGGGGGGGGGCAGTGTTTGAACTAGCTTTGGGAGCACAGGCACATCAGGAATTGGAATTGGAGCAGTGAGAGAATCCCCTGCCTGGCTGGTGGTACAGCCATTTACACCTGTGCAAGAGGGGGTCAAATGGAAACAGCATTTCACACCCAATAGAACTCACTTTGCATGGGGGTAAGGGACTCCACAAGGCACAGGGCAGCGCACAGTCAGGCCCTGCTGTAACACCGGTGAATCCAAGAGGCCTCAGTCTCCTTTCCCTTACACCAGTGTAAACCAGGAGTAACTCAACTGAAGCCAGTGGCACTACACCCATGCAAACCTGGAGTAATGCAGTGCTGAGTAAGGAATGAGTTTCCACAGTATGAACATTTCACCATTTCCTTTTCAATGGTGAGGAGCATGGGATGAGAATCTGAAGAGCGCAGAATGGCTGTTCCATTGTCACCTATGTTAGACTGTGTGAGCACATCCGAGATGCTGCATGGGGGTATGAAGCAGAAGTCATTGCTAGAAATGCAATTTTATTCTAAAGCTTTAATGCCCACAAGGAAGGAGAAAAAGAAGTTTGTGGAAACCCATCTGGGTTTGTGTCCGTCTCACCTGCGTGCGGCCACCCACTGCTTCAGTGTACTAAGTGTACGAGGAAAAGTCACTACAAGGCCATGCACATTCTCTCCCCAGAGCTGCTACATTTGGAAGCTACAATTTTTTTAAATTGTTGTTCTGATTTTTAATATAATTAAAATTAATCAACCCAAAGCCTAGCGGAGAAAAGCTCAGAAAATCTGCAGGGAGGGAGAGGAGAAGGAAAGTGGCCCCGTTTCCTGGGTAACCCTGATACTTCCCCCAGCAAAGCCTGTGAGGGCGGGCGGGAGGTTTGGCCATGACACACTCTGACCCTTTTCCATCCCTTCGTGGAGCAGGGGTTGGCCTCACTGCAGACGGGAGGGTGGGGAAGGGGTGACTAACAGTAAGACGCTGGTTTGATGAGGATGGCGGAGGCTTGGCAGTTCCCACTACAGAAACTACCCCAAGTGATGCTCCCTTTGATGTTCAGTCGAACAGAAGAACAAGCCGAGTACCACCAGCCCCCACCATAGCTAGACGCACAGTTCCCGCTGGAAGTGTCCTGATCCAGGTCTTTAGCAGAGAACTTCATGTTGTCATGCATGGAGTTAGGATTGTTTGAAGTCATGGCGTCCCCTGCAGTCCCAGTGTAAGAGCCCAGCCTCAGCCTGTAGCCTTTGGACTCGTCTTCCAGACTGAAGAGGTTGTAGTCTGCGTATTTCATGGTGCCGGATGAATCGTGGATGACAAACCTGACCTGGTAGACCTTCTGCTTGGTGATCCGATAGATGTACTCCGTCCCCAGCCAGTAGTCATCATGCACGTTGCCAAAGCCGTACTTGTAGGTGCTCCAGGACTCAGCCCAGGTGATCTGTGTGTTGTGCTGGTTCCGCTGGAGGACCGTCCAGCCCCCGGCTGTTTCGTTCATGTCGCAGTACACCACAAGCTGGTGCAGTCCTGTGGGCTGGATGAGGTAGATGCCGCTGGGGCTGCCTGAGGGGATCTCACTGCAGTCCTTGGGCTTCGCTGAAGGCAGGAGAGAGAAGCTGATTTAACCAGAACCCATGAAACTAGGCACTAAAGCTTCCGATCATCCTGCTGTAGCTACATTCAGGGCAATGCTGCGATGCTCCATGCTTGCATGGGCAAACAAAGGTCTGGAAAGGGTTAAAATGATGTATGGGTCTCGTGTCATCTCAGGAGAGAATCCAGACTGAGGGGGCCATATGCAGTCAAAGTGTTTGGAGTGGGCCATGCCAGGCTGTTCCAGGCCATTCCCACCTGAACCCGCACAGCTGGCAGCTTTTGCCCCAGAGGGGATTCACCAGGGATTCATGCCCCCCAGGGCCTGTAACATCAAAGTTACCCCCTCTTAATACCCATGTTACAAGGCCATTCTCCATCCACCCTGCTGTCCCATGCCCATTCCCCACGCTCCATGTTCAGGTCATCCAGGATCAGTGCGGGTGGGGAGAGGGGTCGGTTTTATTTCCATCATGAGGAGTCTGCCTAGGAGTTATCGCTGCAGAGAAAAATGCTGGAGCAGCTTTCTACTGACATCCTTGCTGGTACGTAGTGTCAGGTCTGCAGAGCAGTGGGAACAGGCTCTCTGCATGCTGGGTCAGTGGCACAGATTGATGCCCGGCTTTGTGTTCCTTACTGGGAAAATGCAGTCAATGGGCGTGTGTCTGCCTGAATATTCCCTGGAGATGAAATGCTGTTGGATCCCTCTCTAGTCCCAGGGTATCACTTGCCAGAGGCCTGAGTAAGGTAACCACACTCACCATAGCCCTTTGGTATCAGCAAGTCACTTGGTCTGTTCCCTCCATGTTTCCCTGATTATCAGTGCTTAATTTGTGCCAGAGCTCGCCAGCACTGAGCCCCGGCACCACTAGACTTGGCAGTTCAGAGCCCTGGCACCTATGGGCTTGCTGCATCAGTTGCACCCCGTCACCTCTTTCATAACAAATTAAGCACTGCTGATTATGGTCTGATCTGACCTGGTCATGGATGAGATCCTGATCTGGGATGCATCATCCACGTCTGAGCAGATGATATAGGAAACCCAATGCCAGTCCTAGCTACCAGTAGTCCCTAGTTCAGATCCTCAGTCCCAGCAGGGTAAGGAAGGTGGCAGGGCCATATTATCCCCATCTGACATGTAATGTAAACTAGGCCTCATTCGTACAGTTAAGGCATATGAATGTGCCCACCTGATCTGTGAGTCCAGGGATTGAATAAACATGGAAATGCCAGTAGAAACAGGACACGAGGTTGGGCAATCCCCAAAGGACCAGGCAGAGCTTCTGCCAGACTTGGGGAAGGAGCCCCAAAGATTCACTGTCCTGGGAAACTTCACCCCCTATACACTCGGCCTGCCAGCTCAGGCCTCAGCCATCATGGTAGCCATGGACTTCTCCCAGCTTGTCACTGGCCACATTTAAGGTCTGCACAATCACTAGGCCTCATTTTCGTCCTGGGTTTAGACCTCAGCAGTGTCGGAATCACATAGTTCTCCTGGACAGGCCAACACCTTCCTGCCACAAAGATCAAAGGGATCCAATCATGGGTACACCAAACAATTTAGTCAAACTAATAGAGGCCAAAGGGTAAGCTCCTGATGCCAGAGAACTTCCTGGAAGCCCTGGATGGCAAACAGCCTATCTGCAGTACTGCAGGGTGAACAAGCCTTGGAAGGACTGAGGAATGCCAGTCCACCCCTTGCAAACAGACCTCTTGTACTTCATAGTTGGGGAAGGCTGGTACAGGCCACCTGATGGCCAGGGTAACTTCAATCATCTCCCTCTCCTTCAAAGAGAATGAGCTACCAGCCACCCTACGGAATACCAGATCGGGCCTACACCGGCTGCCTGCCCCAATTCTGGCCAATTTTCAGTCAAGCTTCAAGTACTCTTCTGATCTCCCTGATTCCTCTGATGGTGGGCTAGTATATGGACAGACAGATAGAGAGAGTGCTCCCCACGGGGCAAGACTCAACATGAAGACATTCCCTGCCCCAAAGAGCTTTCAATCAAAATGACAGAAGTGGAGGAGACAGGATGCCCTGGGAAGCCCAGAGGAAGGTGTAACTTTGAGTGATACTTTTGTGTGTGTGTGTGTGTAATAGTGTCTGAGTGAATGTGAGGTTACTTCTTGTGGGTGCCATGGAAGAAGCGAGGCCAAGGCCAGGTCTACACCCCAGACTTCTGCCAGCACAGCCAGCTCAGTCAGGGGTGAGAGGGGATATGATCTTGGACTGACAAAGCTGTGCTGGCAAAGCCCCTAGTGAAGACACTGCTTTACCAGCAGAACTGCACTTTGACCAGGCTGGCTTGTTTCACTCCAGATGTGTAGGGAAAGCAAAGGCCAGATTTACTGATAGAAGCTGTGACCAGACTAGCAGGGCTTTGTCAGTACAGTACAGATACAGCTACACCAGTACCACACTCCTAATGTAAACCTGGCATGGGATTTTCAGAGCTGCTTAAGGGAGTGAGGCACATGAATGGGATTTGGGTAGCCAACTCCCTTAGGCACTTTTGAGACTCCCAGCCTGAGTCTAACGGACACTTGACTGTTGGGAGGCTGGGGGCATGGCAAGCCAGATGGAGAAGGTGCCCCATGCACAATGCTCAGTGTGGGGAAGGGCTTTGAGCTGGGAAGGGGTGAGTGTGTGTGTGTGTAGCTGACATTGTTGGCAAAGGAGAAGGGCGGCAACCAGGGAGTGAGCGATGAGATCAGAGCCATGGGCCAAGAGGGAATAAGGAGTGAAACCATGATGGGGATCTGGAGGGGGTGACACAGTCTGATTGAGAGGCAGGGGAGATCATCTGAGCTGTTGCATGGCTGGAGGACCTGCTAATACCATGGGTCCAGAAAGCTGGAGGTTTTATGCAAATGATGCAATGCCCTAATTTGCATATGCAGTGAATACAGAAATTTCCCCACTGTCTCCCTTGTGCCTCCTCCCCAAATTCATAAACTCATCCTGTCAAACCCATCGTTTCCCTCTGGAGTTACCTGCACGGCCCCATCTCTGCTTCTCAATGTGTCTCCCCCTGCCCCCTTCCTCTCTCGGGCTCCCCTGCATGAATTTCCCCCTTCCCTTGGTCTGGCTCCCTCCTGGCCCACCTCTATCCATGGTGCTCCACATCCACCCCTTTGAGTTCCTCCTGCTCCCAGAGCACCCAATGTACCCACAGCTAGATCCACGACTCGTCACTCTAGCCATATCTCTATTGGGGAGGGGGAGGTCGGAGGTCCTAGAGAGCTGTAAACATGGCGACCCTACCTAGAGACATGGCCTGGTCCCAGTGAGGACTAGGCCTCGGCCTCCCTCAGCTCTGCCGCTCTCCCCATCGGGAGCCTAGCAGGAGGTGCCCAAGCTGGTGGGATCCCAGGACAGTGGCATTGGAACAATGTTTATAGTGGGGGTGCTGGGAGCCATTGAACCAAACTGTAAACCCTGGATATGACGGAAACCACTTCAAGCCAGGGGGTGGGGCAGCCCCCCCAAGCACCCCTAGTTCCAGCCCCCCTGATCCCAGCCAGACTGGCAGCCTGGGTCATGCTGGTAGCAGGACAGCAGAGCGATTCTGACATGGGCTGGTCTGCTCCCCCAATACCCAAGTAAACAGGGTAGCACCCCTGAGTCAGTGGGGTTACCCCAGTGTGACAAAGGAGAGGGTCTGGCCCCTGGTGCACCCCAGAGCTCCCCCTGGAGCCCACAGGAGTGTGGGGCTAGGCCACAGGCTGCACCAGTCGCTGCAGCTCACTGGCATTGGGGAAGGCCTCTCCAAGCGAGGGCGAGGGGTTGGGTACAGCAATAGCCTCCCATCCCCACCCCTGGGCGAGTGTAGGGTACAGAACTAGCCTCCTGCCCCCTCTACTCCCCCAGTGAGGGTAGGATACAGCAAATTTGGCAATAGCCTCCCACCCCCACCCCCTGGGAGAGGGTCAGGAACAGCCATAGCCTCCTGCCCCCAGGTGAGCGTAGGGTATGGAAATAGCCTCCCGCCACCCTCTGCCGCTCTGGCGAGGGTAGGTTACGGCAGTCATCAGCATTACCTGAACACACCACACTGGCATCTTCTCCATGGTTACATTTGTGGGCTCCCCAAGGCTTTAAGGTGCACTCTGTGAGGGCAGATTCTCCTCCTCTGCAATTAACATCGTCCAGTAGGATGGGACCAGATCCTTGTCCAAAGTGAGCTGCGCCTGGTGCCGATACCACGGCCCCACAGCCCAGCTGCCGACACACCACTGATGCATCATTTAAGCCCCAGCCGTCATCGCACACAGTGCCCCAGACATTGTTGTACAGAATTTCCACCCGCCCAGCACAGTGGCTGGGGCCATTCACCAGCCGGATTTGACCTGGGAAAACGCAAACCAACAGTTAAAGAGAAAGCATCTGGGGAATCGTGCAGGGAAACGGGAGCCACCTCTTGGGAGCTACCTACCAGCTTCAAATGCCTTTGTGATATTAGCGATGGATCTCTTGAAGATGTGCAGGTTGTGTGTGTCCAGGCTGAGAACGGAGGTTGACAGGGTCACCAGACAGGTGAGGAGCAGGAGACAAGGGCGTGGGACTGCTGAGAATGTGAAGAGACAGAGTGAAGCTCCCTTCAGGGAATGGAGAATCACAATTTACTCAGCAACACAGCCGGTAATAGAGACCCACAATGCTACTAGGTAGCAATAAACAGGCTCTTAGGCGAACATGAGGGCTCCCCAACAAACATTAGCACCCTCTGGGCAGTATCAGAACCTCGCTGTATCCATGGTGGCCCACATTTCTGTGCTAACTTCTTTTCATGGTTAAAACTGCAGCAAGATTCTGTTCCCAGTTCTTTTCCCAACCCCTCTATAGCTTTGATCAGCAAAATTCATTTTAACTGACCAGCACTGGAACTGTCATGTTTTCACTGCTCAAGCTTTTTTTTTTTTTGGTTACCAATCCTAATAAAAATGCACCCTGATTTGAAATTGTGACTTGTGTCTGATGTTTCTGTCTGTTCGGCTCAGAAAGAACTCGTTAGTACCACTTCTCAGACTTTCCACTTCATTAACTCTTGAGCATTCGTGTAAAGAATAGAGGTTGTAATTAATCCAATTGACTAATGATTATTGTATCTAATTGTAACAATCTTTCACCAGATAAAATGCTTGGGTACAGCTGGTGTTAGGGTTGGGCCATTGGGATTTAAGTCTTGAATACTGAAACACAAGACTAAGGCCCACATTTCAGATGCTCACATTGAGATTAATCCCCAACTCCGCGAGTAGTTTTGAAACATCTGGCCTACAAGGTTAGTATTGGTGTGGGCTTGAACTCAGTGCAATGCCCAACCTTTTCAGTGCTGCACATATGAAAATCAAGTGGTGTTTACACACGTGCCGAGAGCAAATGCTTCCTCTAATGGGAGTGAATGATTGGGAATTTGGCTTGCCCCCACTTTGCGTAAGTGTAAATGAGGACCCATGCAGTAAGGCAGGGAGAATTGGGCCTGTCACAGTTTCAGGGTAACTGCATCTGTATTCCGCCCTCTGTGGTCCACTCCTGGAGTTCCCTACATACCCCTTCGGTGGAGGGAAACGCTGCTGCGGTGGGTACACGGCTCTAAGGCGGGTGAACACCCAAGGGAGGAAGAAATTATGGATACGGTAAGTCGCCTGGGTTGGTGGCCTTCCTGGAAAGGGGATGTTAAAGCTTGGCTAGCTGCATGTCTGGAGTGTGCCTGACACCAGCCAGCCCCAGCTGGTCACAAGGGAAAGCTCATGGAGTGACCCTTGACTGGTCCCTGGGAAAGAATACAGATGGACCATGTGGGCGCCCTACCCCGTACTAAAGCTGGGTATCGGTTCATGCTGGTAATTGTGGAGGCATTCAGTAAGTGGGTGGAAGCCTTCCCTACTCCAAACCGCCAAAACCACTGCCTCACTGTCTTTGTTCGCTGGGGGGTTCCCCGAATCATGGATTCAGATCGAGGGCCAGCATTTCACAGTTCTCTATTGCAGCATCTCAGTGAACTGCTGGGGGTGGAGCGGCAACTCCACATCCCCTACCACCCTCAAGCCGCTGGGCAAGTGGAGCGCATGAATCGCACCATCAAGGAGGAGCTTTGGAAGGGTGCCAACCTGGGAGGCACCAATTGGGCCAAGCTCTTGCCTTTCATTTTAATGCGTATCCGAGCCCGGCCTGCCAAAGCCACAGGCTTCAGTCCTCACAAACTGCTAACGGGCAGACCAATGCCTTGGTGGGAAATCCTGCTCACACCCCCACTGATGGAACAGGTCGTGCAGACAAACATGGAGGACTGGATCCTCCAACTTCAGGAGCGAATCCGAATACTACACAGGGAGGCTGCCCAATCAGAGGGCAAGGCTAAGGCCAAAACCAAAGCCTGGTACGATCCCCCACATAATCCCCTATATCAGATACAAACAGGGATGCTGGTAATGTATCGTGCTCACGGCCCCCACCCCTTTCCAGTACCTTGGTGGCAGGGTCCTTATCTGGTAGCTGACATCATTCATCCATCTCTGGTGTGCTTATCCCATGAGGATCAGCACTGGTGGGCTCATGTCTCTCAGGTGAAGCGCTATAATGCCTTAACCAAATGCCAAAAGGAATGAAGTGATTCTGTTTTTTCAGGACTATGGCCACTCCTGTGGCTACTTCTCACGGCTGCATGGGTCGGATTTAATCGGCCTCGTTATCCAGCCCCTAATCCGGAGGACATTGGAATACAATGGGAATCGAAGTACTACACTCAAGAACAAGTCCAACAGTGGCCCTGGTATCAAAGGCAAACAATTCCTTGGTGGCAGGGAGGAAATTGTGGTTTAACAAATTGTGGTACTGCATACTATTGGGGGTTTATTCCCTATGCTCGCCAATGTAAATTTGGAGAGGTGGGCTCAGGGTGTACAGCCTTACCCGAAGCACTCGAAGTGGTCAGTAATTTTAAACTACACCCGTTGTGCTACCCCATGTCAATCCACTCTCCCTTCTCCTTCCCCTAGCCCACCATCTACTGACCCTGATACCCTCAGTGACTGATGCCAAGTATACTTGCAAAATGAATGCGGTCCAACCAATCGTTTTGTTCAGTGGTTTAATAACGGCTTCTTACAAGCCTCCAAGTATTCCCACAATAGTTCAGCAAAGTGGACTTTTAAAATGGAGGGAATAAATGGTCACTTAAATCACTTTGTACAAATTACCCAGCAATTGTTTATGCAGGAGTGTGTACCTTTTCCCCCTCGTTATCCCTCTGGAGAAATGATTCGGCTCTCTGGGGAATGTGGACATTGGATGGAAATCTCACTCCCCTCTGGATTCCCCTAAATTCTTCAGACATGACACCCCCTTTTAATTGGACATGTTGTGCTGCCCTTTTTTGGACCAAGGGAAAATGTACCCTAATTAAACCTCTTCCACCCCCTACTCCTCCATCTCCCTCCAAACTGTCTGTGATACACCCATCCCCATGGTGGTCTACCCCCATCCAAAGACCTGTGGTTTTTAATGCATCTGGTTTACAAATCATAGAATTATAGACTCATAGAAGATTAGGGTTGGAAGAGACCTCAGGAGGTCATCTAGTCCAACTCCCTACTCAAAGCAGGACCAACACCAACTAAATCATCCCAGCCAGGGCTTTGTCAAGCTGGGCCTTAAAAACCTCTAAGGAAGGAGATTCCACCACCTCCCTAGGGAACCCATTCCAGTGCTTCACCACCCTCCTAGTGAAATAGTGTTTCCTAATATCCAACCTAGACCTCCCCCACTGCAACTTGAGACCATTGCTCCTTGTTCTGTTATCTGCCACCACTGAGAACAGCCAAGCTCCATCCTCTGTGGAACCCCCCTTCAGGTAGTTGAAGGCTGCTATCAAATCCCCCTCACTCTTCTCTTCTGCAGACTAAACAAGCCCAGTTCCCTAAGCCTCTCCTCGTAAGTCATGTGCCCCTAGGGTGACCAGATGAGAGGAAGAAAATATCGGGACACATTGGGGGGGGGGGTTCGCTGGCGGAGCAGAAAAAAAACAACAAAAAACACAGTGCGAAATATCGGAACGGAACGCGGGAGGTCTGGTCACCCTATGTGCCCCAGCCCCCTAATCATTTTCATTGCCCTCCGCGGGACTCTCTCCAATTTGTCCAGCTCCTTTCTGTAGTGGGGGGCCCAAAACTGGACGCAATACTCCAGATGTGGCCTCACCAGTGCTGAATACAGGGGAATAATCACTTCCCTCGATCTGCTGGCAATGTTCCTACTAATGCAGCCCAATATGCCGTTAGCCTTCTTGGCAACAAGGGCACACTGCTGACTCATATCCAGCTTCTCATCCACTGTAATCCCCAGGTCCTTTTCTGCAGAACTGCCGCTTAGCCAGTCAGTCCCCAGCCTGTAGCGGTGCATGGGATTCTTCTGTCCTAAGTGCAGGACTCTGCACTTGTCCTTGTTGAACCTCATCAGGTTTCTTTTGGCCCAATCCTCCAATTTGTCTAGGTCACTCTGGACCCTATCCCTATCCTCCAGCGTATCTACCACTCCTCCCAGTTTAGTGTCATCTGCGAACTTGCTGAGGGTGCAATTCATCCCATCCTCCAGATCATTAATAAAGATGTTGAATAAAACCAGTGCCAGGACGGACCCCTGGGGCACTCACCAGTGCCGTCCTTAGGATTTATGGGGCCCTAAGCAGTGTCATTAAACTGGTGCCCCTATGCTCCAGTGAAGGCGGTCCCCAGCGGGCACCGCTGACCCCAGTGTGTCGAGGGGGCACAGCCCCACCCCTGCGCGTGAACTCCCAGACCCTCCCCCCATTGCTGACACATGCTGAGCTTCCTACGCAGCAGACAGTGACTCAAGCCAGGCTTCGCGCTGTCACATGGAGGCTGCATCTTGCCAGAGCCCCTGGCCCTTCTGCAGCCCCAGCCACTCCTGGCTCACCATGAGCATTTTGACAGGAAGTACCAAGCAGTAATAACAACAACAATAATACAAGTGTGTGTGTGTGTGTGTGTGTGTGTGAGTGACAAAGTGTGTGTGTGTATGACAGAGTCTATGTGTGTGTATGTGTGTGTGTGAGAGAGCCAGTGTGTGTGAGAGACAGGGGGAGAGACTGTGTGTGTGTGTGTGTGTGAGACAATCTGTTTTGGGGGACTGTGACTCGTGAGAGGCAGAGTGTATGTGGGTGTGAGAGCCAGTCTGGGTGCGAGAGAGACTGTGTGTGTGTTAGGGAAGTGTGAGAGACAGTGAGCGCACTGTCACTTTAAATCCCCCCCGCAGATGGAAGTTTCGCTCCTCCTGTCCTGGCCCCGCCTGCCCCCCCAGGCAGGCCGGGTGCAGGGCGGAACTCCGCTCCGGGTGGCGCTGGGCCGGGGCTGGAGCCCTCAACCGGCCGGCTGAGGAGGGTTAGGGTCGGGGAGAAGCCTGCCAGCCCAGTGCGGGGGCGGGGCCAGAGACCAGAGGCTTCCAGCGAGGGAGGTGCCCCAAATTTTCGGGTGCCCTACGCAGCCGCGTATGCTGTGTATGCCCAGGGACCGTCCTGAGGGGGATACAGGGGTTAGGGGCTCAGAGGGGGGGGGCAGGGATTGGGGGCAGGGGTTGGGGTGAAGGGGGCATGTACAGTGCAGGGGTTGGGGTGCAGGAGGGAGGTGCAGGGATTAGGGGTGAAGGTGGCACAGTGCAGGGGTTGGGGTGCAGGAGGGAGGTGCAGGGATTAGGGGTGATGGCGGCACAGTGCAGGGGTTGGGGTGCAGGAGGGAGGTGCAGGGATTAGGGGTGAAGGTGGCACAGTGCAGGGGTTGGGGTGCAGGAGGGAGGTGCAGGGATTAGGGGTGAAGGTGGCACAGTGCAGGTGTTAGGGCGCAGAAGGGGCACAGATTGGGAGTGAAGGGGGTGTAGGCATTAGGGGCATAGGAGGGGGAGCAGGCATTGGGGCGAAGGGGGCACAGTGCAGAGGTTGGGGGGAAGGGAGCGTGGGGAGCTTGGGAAGCCCATGGGGAGCCAGGGGCAATGGGGGACACCACACACATGGGGGCCAGGGGCACCAAAATGCAAGTTCTCCCAGGGTACCATTTTCCCTAAGGCCAGCCCTGCCCAGCTTAGATGCAATGTTTAAACAGGAATGGCTTCACCTCAGTTGTTAGATTTCCCCAACATATGGGCTTTTTTCCCCAGCTCAAAAAACCTTCCACTCTGCCCCTAAAACCTCCTTGCAACATTGAATCTGGGGCAATGGGGAAATTTGCTCTGGGGTTGGGTGAAGGGATTGGGGTTGGATGAAGGGTTTGCTCTGGGGTTGGGTGAAGGGATTGGGGTTGGATGAAGGGTTTGCTCTGGGGTTGGGTGAAGGGATTGGGGTTGGATGAAGGGTTTGCTCTGGGGTTGGGTGAAGGGATTGGGGTTGGATGAAGGGTTTGCTCTGGGGTTGGGTGAAGGGATTGGGGTTGGATGAAGGGTTTGCTCTGGGGTTGGGTGAAGGGATTGGGGTTGGATGAAGGGTTTGCTCTGGGGTTGGGTGAAGGGATTGGGGTTGGATGAAGGGTTTGCTCTGGGGTTGGGTGAAGGGATTGGGGTTGGATGAAGGGTTTGCTCTGGGGTTGGGTGAAGGGATTGGGGTTGGATGAAGGGTTTGCTCTGGGGTTGGGTGAAGGGATTGGGGTTGGATGAAGGGTTTGCTCTGGGGTTGGGTGAAGGGATTGGGGTTGGATGAAGGGTTTGCTCTGGGGTTGGGTGAAGGGATTGGGGTTGGATGAAGGGTTTGCTCTGGGGTTGGGTGAAGGGATTGGGGTTGGATGAAGGGTTTGCTCTGGGGTTGGGTGAAGGGATTGGGGTTGGATGAAGGGTTTGCTCTGGGGTTGGGTGAAGGGATTGGGGTTGGATGAAGGGTTTGCTCTGGGGTTGGGTGAAGGGATTGGGGTTGGATGAAGGGTTTGCTCTGGGGTTGGGTGAAGGGATTGGGGTTGGATGAAGGGTTTGCTCTGGGGTTGGGTGAAGGGAAGAGGGGGAAGGTGAAGTTATTTAGGCCTCAGCCCGCCAGTCCCTCTGTGGTGTGAGGGGGGAGACGGTGATGTCGCACTTCAGTGCGAGTGGGGATGGGGCCACGCTGGATGTTGGTAAGTAGCGTGTCCGGACAAGACTCAGTCCTCCATGGTGCAGGGTCATATCGGGGGCAGGGCTTGGGTGGAGAAAAGGCATGTGTGGGAAGGCCTGGGCCTGATCCTCCTCATGCTAATGAGGTGCTTAGATACGTGTTCTCCTCTCTGGCCTCCCTTCTGTTGCTAGGCCGGACAGCTGCCCAGCAGCCCCTCATTGACACGGGATCGGGGCCCTTTGCGTTCCCTGTCCTCATCGTCACTCTTTGCCTTGTCCTACTCACAGCACTCTGCACCTGCATGGGGCGGATCCAGCCTCTGGCATGGAATGAAAGGTTTGGGTAGGAAAATAACTCACCCATTCTGACGGTGCTGCTGAGCAGATGGGCAAGAAAACTGAACGGTCCGTCTGCCTGCTCCTGAGCACTGAGCTGCGATTTGTCCCTTTATAGCAGACCCGGCACCTCTGTCCTCACCCAGTTTACCTCAGAACCTCAACTCCCAGCAAGAAAGATTTGCATGTGCAGAAGGAAATAGTCACTGCTTGTGAGTCTTGGGCGGTTTTATTACCCACAATAATACAATACAGCCGGGCAGTCCTCCCTCCGTCCTGAGAAATGCCAGATACTCCCATGATAACAGAGCAGTGAGCCAGGGATTACTGTTATTGACTGTCCCAATTTGAAGCATTTCTGAAGAACTGTCCAGGCACCTGAGCAAATAAGGAAACATATGGAAAGCTCAAGCCAAACAGGATGGGAGGAATCTGGGCTCTGTAGGACCTGCACAGCAATGTCAATAACCCGATGGGCAAGGGCAAGTCGAGAGTCACTGCTTGTTACCACCTGTCGGCCGGTCAAGTGAAAGGGGGAGTGTGCAGTTGGGCTCAGTCCGGTTTCCAGGTGCCAGCAGCACAGAACCCATCCCCTGAGCTGGCACTAGCTGAGCCCGTGAGCTGCAGTCTGTGTGCAGAGCCAAGGACTGAACAGGCCTAGAGGTCGTCCCTCCAGCACTGATGCAGTGTGGCTGGCAGGTGGGGGAGAAGGGGACTTGGTGGGTCTTTGTGCTGTTTTTCCTTTTCTACACAGGAACATGGCGCTATGGGTTTAAACTACAGCATTGCAATTTAGCAGATTTACCTCAGGAAAAACTGCCGAGCTGTAAGACCAGTGGGACAATGGAACAGAGGCCTAGGGAGGTTGTGGAAGCTCCTTCACTGGAGGTTTCAAAAGGAGGCTGGAGCCATCTGTCTTGGATGGTTTAGATACAACAAAGCCTGCGTCTCGGCAGGGGATTAGTCTAGATGACCCTTGTGGTTAGGGTGACCTCATGTCCTGATTTTATAGGGACAGTCACTATATTTGGGGCTTTTTCTTATATAAGCTCCTATTACCCCCACCCCCGTCCCGATTTTTCACACTTGCTGTCTGGTCACCCTACTTGCAGTCCCTTCTAACCCTCTGGTTCTATGATTTTAGGACTGAAGGGACTTCTGGGTCATGGAGTCTAGTTCCCGCTGTCGCAGGCAGCCCCCTCATACAGCCCTGCTCATAAATTTATAATGCTCTGGCTTAAAATTAATTAGGTTGTTTGCTCCCACTGCTCCTATTGGGAGGTTGTACTCAAACCTCATTCCCAGCGCCAGGTGGGTCACACCCACGTCCTTCCACAGTGTCCCCAGTGCCGGGCGGGTCACGCCCACATCCTTCCACAGTGTCCCCAGTGCCGGGCGGTTCACGCTGACATCCTTCCATGGTGTCCACAGTGCTGGGTAGGTCATGCTCACGTCTTTCCACGGTGTCCCCAGTGCCAGGCGGTTCATGCTCACGTCTTTCCACGGTGTCCCCAGTGCCAGGCGGTTCATGCTCACGTCCTTCCACGGTGTCCCCAGTGCTGGGTGGGTCACGCTCACAGGACCTGTGTCCCCTCTTCACCTTCCAAAGGCAGAAATATCCTGGAAACCTCCCATGGCTGATAAGAATGCTACGGGCTCTTTGTGCTTGGAGACATGCTGTTAGAACGGATGCAGTTACATAGGCTCCCGGATGCTGCGCAGAGGGAGAGCACGGCAGCTCACTGCCATCCTGCTCCCCTCCCTGGGATCATTGCCTGGCACAGGCTAGCACCAGGGAGGGGTGCATGGGACAGCAAAGGGTTGGCAAGGGCTCGGTGATAGGAGCTATCACTAGTGAGCTGACAGGCACTACTGGGACTAGGAGGATTGGTGCTCAGATTCTCCCATGAACACTTCAGCCAACTCTTAACTAAGTCTCATTCAAACACTGAATCCACAGTGCTGAGCGACTTGACTTCACTAGGTACCTTTGCTAACTTGAGATCTGGGGTTCATGTGCAGTGTGTGTGTGTGGGGGTGTGACGGGTTCGGTCAAAGAAACCCCCTTGGGACTGTCACCTGATGTGCTGAGATTACCTCTGAGCCCGTTTCCCCTGCCATTTGGGACTTCAGAACTCTGTCTTATTGAGCCAGACACGCCAGTCTGTTGCAACACAGACCCAGAGTCTGAACCACACCCCCAAAGCTGCAGACTTTAACCCAAAACTGCTCAGCAGGTCACTTATCTCCAGCACCCAGACACCCAGTTCCCAATGGGATCCAAACCCCAAATAAATCCGTTTTACTCTGTATAAAGCTTAGACAGGGTAAACTCATAAATTGTCCGCCCTCTATAACACTGACAGAGAGATATGAGCAGCTGTTTGCTCCCCCAGGTATTAATCATTTATTAAGTATAAAAAGTAGGATTTAAGTGCTTTCAAGTAATAACAGACAGAACAAAGTAAGTTATCAAAGAAAATAAAACAAAACATGCAAGTCTAAGCCTAATACATTAAGAAACTGAATACAGGTAAATCTCACCCTTAGAGATGTTCCAATAAGCTTCTTTCACAGACTAGACTCCTTCCTAGTCTGGGCCCAATCATTTCCCCTGGTACAGTTCTTGTTAGCTCCAGCTCAGGTGGTAACTCCGGGGATTTCTCATGACTGGCAGCCCCCTTTGTTCTGTAACACCCCTTTATATATCTTTGGCACAAGGTGGGAATCCTTTGTCTCTCTCTGGGTTCCCACCCCTCCTTCCAAATGGAAAAGCAATAGGTTAAAGATGGATTCCAGTTCAGCTGACATGATCACATGTCGCTGTAAGACTTCATTACCCACTTGCTGGCACCCGTATACAGGAAGGCTTACAAGTAAACAGAGCCATTTACAACCAATTATCCTCATTAATGGGAGCCATCAAGATTCCAAGCCACCTTTAATGGCCCACACTTCGCATAATTACAATCGGACCTCAGAGTTATATTTCATATTTCTAGTTTCAGATACAAGAATGATACATTTATACAAATAGGATGACCAGACTCAGTAGATAACAAGCTTTGTAATGATACCTTACAAGAGACCTTTTGCACAAAGCATATTTCAGTTAAATTATATTTACACTCATTAGCATATTTCCATGAAACATATGGAGTGCAACGTCACAGGGGGTTTCTCTGGAAGGTAGTGAATAGCCTTTATTTACTGAATAGTATTTATTTACTGGGCTGAGGTTTCCAAAGCTACTTAAGGATATGGATCCCTGGGAAAGCCCCGCCTCAGCACTGGCCAACAGGACAAGCAGGGCTGGGTGGGAGCGGTCACAGCAATGCCCCGCCCACGGGGCAAGAGGGAGCTATAAATACTGGACCGAGCATCCCTCCAGCCAGCCTGCACCTGCAGCAGCTTCCAGCTCCACACGTGTCCCTGAAGAGACGGCATGGGTGAGTCTGGGCTCTGGGAGCAGGACAGCAATGTGGCATCAAATGAGCAATGCAGCTATTTAACTGGTGCTCACTGGGCAGGTTGTGTCTCACAAGCTTGCAGCCTGCACTGTGCCCCTTGCTGTGCAGGGAAGTCATGAACGGGGAAAAGCCCCTCGCCGTATTGGCGTGTGCACTGCGTTGCCAGTACCACTAACGTCCATCAACCTTTCCTGGCCTAACGAATGGCTCAGAGTAGGTGAACAGTTACAAGTGTGTGAGAATGAAAACTAACCAGTAACTCACACAAAATGGGTCTCTCCTAGGGAGGAGTCTAGCGCAGGCAATGCTGCACTACTAGGGTATGTCTACACTACAAAATTAGGTCGAATTTATAGAAGTCGGTTTTATAGAAATCGTTTTTATACAGTTGATTGTGTGTGTCCCCACACAAACTGCTCTAAGTGCATTAAGTCGGCGGACTTCGTCCACAGTACCGAGGCTAGAGTCGACTTCCGGAGCGTTGCACTGTGGGTAGCTGTGGGTAGCTATCCCACAGTTCCCGCCGTGTCCACCGCCCATTGGAATTCTGGGTTGAGATCCCAATGCCTGATGGGGCAAAAACAGTGTTGTGGGTGATTCTGGGTACATGTCGTCAGGCCCCCACTCCCTCCCTCCCTCCGTGAAAGCAACAGCAGACAATTGTTTCGCGCCTTTTTTCAGCCCAGACGCCATAGCACTGGGATCATGGAGCCCGCTCAGATCACCACGGCAATTATGAGCACTATGACCACCACGCGCATTATCCTGGAGTATATGCAGAGCCGGAACCTGGCAAAGCAAAACCAGGCGAGGAGGTGACGGCAGCACGGTGATGAGAGTGATGAGGAAATAGACATGGACATAGACTTCTCACAAAGTACGGGCCCCAGCAATGTGCAAATCATGGTGTTAATGGGGCAGGTTCATGTCGTGGAACGCTGATTCTGGGCCCGGGAAACAAGCACAGACTGGTGGGACCGCATAGTGTTGCAGGTGTGGGACAATTCCCAGTGCCTGCGAAACTTTCGCATGCGTAAGGGCACTTTCATGGAACTTTGTGACTTGCTTTCCCCTGCCCTGAAGCGCCAGAATACCAAGATGAGAGCAGCCCTCACAGTTGAGAAGCGAGTGGCCATAGCCCTGTGGAAGCTTGCAACACCAGACAGCTACCGGTCAGTCGGGCATCAATTTGGAGTGGGCAAATCTACTGTGGGGGCTGCTGTGATCCAAGTAGCCCAAGCAATCAAAGACATGCTGATATCAAGGGTAGTGACTCTGGGAAATGTGCAGGTCATAGTGGATGGCTTTGCTGCAATGGGATTCCCTAACTGTGGTGGGGCGATAGATGGAACCCATATCCCTATCTTGGCACCGGAGCACCAAGCCAGCGAGTACATAAACCGAAAGGGGTACTTTTCAATGCTGCTGCAAGCACTGGTGGATCACAAGGGACGTTTCACCAACATCAACGTGGGATGGCCAGGAAAGGTACATGACGCTCGCGTCTTCAGGAACTCTGGTCTGTTTCAAAAGCTGCAGGAAGGGACTTTCTTCCCAGACCAGAAAATAACCGTTGGGGATGTTGAAATGCCTATAGTTATCCTTGGGGACCCAGCCTACCCCTTAATGCCATGGCTCATGAAGCCATACACAGGCAGCCTGGACAGTAGTCAGGACCTGTTCAACTACAGGCTGAGCAAGTGCAGAATGGTGGTAGAATGTGCATTTGGACGTTTAAAAGCGCGCTGGCGCAGTTTACTGACTCGGTTAGACCTCAGCGAAAACAATATTCCCATTGTTATTACTGCTTGTTGTGCGCTCCACAATATCTGTGAGAGTAAGGGGGAGACGTTTATGGCGGGGTGGGAGGCTGAGGCAAATCGCCTGGCCGCTAATTACGCGCAGCCAGACACCAGGGCGATTAGAAGAGTACAGCAGGGTGCGGTGCGCATCAGAGAAGCTTTGAAAACCAGTTTCATGACTGGCCAGGCTACGGTGTGAAAGTTCTGTTTGTTTCTCCTTGATGAACCTCCCCCCCGCCCCCGCCCGGTTCACTCTACTTCACTGTAAGCTAGACACCCTCCCCTCCCCCCTTCGATCACCGCTTGCAGAGGCAATAAAGTCATTGTTACTTCAAATTCATGCATTCTTTATTAATTCACACAAATAGGAGGATAACTGCCAAGGTAGCCCAGGAGGGATGGGGGAGGAGGGAAGCGCTGGGTGGGGTGGGGGAGGAGGGAAGGACAAGGACACCGTGCACTATAAAACTTTAAAACTTTAAAAATTAGAAACTTCAAAACTTATTGAAGGCCAGCCTTCTGCTGCTTGAGCAATCCTCTGGGGTGGAGTGGCTGGGTGGCCGGAGGCCCCCCCACCGCGTTCTTGGGCGTCTGGGTGAGGACGCCATGGAACTTGGGGAGGAGGGCTGTTGGTTACACAGGGGCTGTAGTGGCGGTCTGTGCTCCTGCTGCCTTTCTTGCAGCTCAACCATACGCTGGAGCATCTCACTTTGATGCTCCAGCAGTCGGAGCATGGACTCCTGCCTTCTGTTCTCAATCTGACGCCACCTCTCAGATTCAGCCCGCGATTCAGCACGCAACCTCTCCGATTCAGCACGCGATTCAGCCCGCCACCTCTCCTCGCGTTCAAACTGTGCTTTTCTGCAGTCAGACATTGTCTGCCTCCAAGCATTCTGCTGAACCCTGTCAGCGTGGGAGGCCGTCTGGAGCTCCGAGAACATTTCATCCCGAGTTCTCTTCTTCCTCCTTCTAATCTTCACTAGCCTCTGCGAAGGAGAAACATTTGCAGCTGGTGGGGGAAAAGGGAGATAGGTAGTTAAAAAGACACATTTTAGAGAACAATAGGATCACTCTTTCCCGTTAAACCTTGCTGTTCACATTACATAGCACAAATGCTTTCGTTACAAGGTCGTATTTTGCCTCTATTTATATTGAGGGTCTGCCGATTTGGTGTGAGAGATCACTCACGCAGGGCCAGGCAACAGAATTCGGCTTGCAGGCAGCCATGGTAAGCCACAGTCTTTTGGCTTCTTTAACCTTAATAACATGTGGGAATGGTTTCAAACAGCAGCACCCTCATTTTCCATACCAAGCAGCCGTTGGGTTGGCCATTTAAAATGGTATGGCAATTTAAAAGGAGGGAGGGATGCGGTTGCCGGGTTAACGTGCAGCACAAACCCAACTAACCCCCCCCCCCCCCCCCACACACACCCAATTCCCTGGGATGATCACTTCACCCCTCCCCCCACCGCGTGGCTAACAGTGGGGAACATTTCTGTTCAGCCGAGCAGGAACGGGCACTCTGAATGTCCCCTTAATAAAAGCACCCTATTTCAACCAGGTGACCATGAATGATATCACTCTCCTGAGGATAACACAGAGAGATAAGGAATGGATGTTGTCTGAATGCCAGCAAACACCGGGACCATACGCTGCCATGCTTTGCTATGCAATGATTCCAGACTACGTGCTACTGGCCTGGCGTGGTAAAGTGTCCTACCATGGCGGACGGAATAAGGCAGCCCTCCCCAGAAACCTTTTGCAAAGGCTTTGGGAGTACATCCAGGAGAGCTTTCTGGAGATGTCCCTGGAGGATTTCCGCTCCATCCCCATACACGTTAACAGACTTTTCCAGTAGCTGTCCTGGCCGCGAATGCCAGGGCAAATTAATCATTAAACACGCTTGCTTTTAAACCATGTGTAATATTTACAAAGGTACACTCACCAGAGGTCCCTTGTTCGCCCTCAGGGTCTGCGAGCACGCTTTGGGTTTGGGTGGGTTCGGGGTTTACTGGCTCCAGGTCCAGGGTGATAAACATATCCTGGCTGTTGGGGAAAACGGTTTCTCTGCCTCCTTGCTGTGAGCCATCTCCCATCTCTTCATCATCATCGTCTTCCTCGTCCCCAGAACCCGCTTCTGTGTTGTGTGAGTCTCCATTGATGGAGTCAAAGCACAGGGTTGGGCTACTGGTGTCTGCACCCCCTAGCATGGCATGCAGCTCAGCGTAGAAGCGACATGTCTGCAGCTCTGCCCTGGACCTTCCGTTTGCCTCTCTGGTTTTGTGGTAGGCTTGCCTGAGCTCCTTAATTTTCACGCGGCACTGCTGTGCATCCCTGTTATGGCCTCTGTCCTTCATGCTCTTTGAGACTTTTTCTAATGTTTTTGCATTTCGTTTACTGCAACGGAGTTCCACTGGCATGGATTCGTCTCCCCATATGGTGAGCAGATCCCGTACCTCCCGTTCGGTCCATGCTGGAGCTCTTTTGCGATCCTGGGACTCCATCGTGGTTACCTGTGCTGATGAGCTCTGCGTGGTCACCTGTGCGCTCCACGCTGGGCAAACAGGAAATGAAATTCAAACGTTCGCGGGGCTTTTCCTGTGTACCTGGCCAGTGCATCCGAGTTCAGATTGATGTCCAGAGTGGTCACAATGGTGCACTCTCGGATAGCTCCCGGAGGCCAATACCGTAGAATTGCGTCCACAATACCCCAAATTCGACCCGGCAAAGCCGATTTCAGCACTAATCCCCTCGTCGGAGGTGGTGTAAAGAAATCGATTTAAAGAGCCCTTTAAGTCGAAAAAAAAGGGCTTCGTCGTGTGGACGGGTCCAGGCTTAAATCGAGGTAACGCTGCTAAATTCGACCTAAAATTGTAGTGTAGACCAGGCCCTAGACAAACCAACCCTGCCTAGAAGGGACAGTCCCCGTTTGAGGGTTTCCCCACGCCAGCCCTCAGGAAGCTCTCCTCCTCGTGCAGCCAGCTCCGCTAACGGCGGGAGAGCTCTCAGGTGCTGGCAGGAAGGCAGCGAGAAGTGTCTGAGCCTGCTATGGTGAGATACATTCTCCTCTTACCGGAGAGAGGCCCCAGCATCAAGGTTTTCCTGCAGTTTGGGACATATGGGAGCCAATGTGCTGTACATGCTTTATTTGTATTCACACAGACAGCACTAAAAAATGGAAATAGAAGCTCTGAACTATAATTAAACTGACAAGGAGGAGAACTCCACGGTAGCATTAAATACTACGATACATGTGTTAATAACTGCATTTAACAGTCGAAGGGAGAGAACAGTTCAGCCAGCCTATAAACCATAAAACCAGAGCAGCTGTCACTGTCCCTGGTAGAATGCCGTCAGTTCCTTGCAGGACAGGGATGTATGCAGCAGTTATGCCAAGTGCCATGACTTCCCTGTTTGTGGTTGTTATGGCTAGTGCCGTGTGTTATGGCTCATGCCAGACGTTTCTTGAGGGACACATGCTGGGCCATTTGGTGGGGTTGTGCCTAATGCTCTCCGGTTCTGTCTATTGAGCTAGGTTCTTATCCCTCACCCATCCTTGCAGTAGCTAAGCCCCTTTCTGGAAAATACAAACACAACCTGCTTTCCTACCATAGCAATGATGCACTTTGCTCCATAAGGGGAACATTTATCCTTAATCTGCAGTTGGGACTATGCCCAGGTGCCTTCTCAACACCAGGCTCTGAAAGCCAGCACCCCTAGTTCCAGTCCATGCTGCTGAGAGCCAGGGCAATGCAGAAGAGTTACTCACCTGTAGGGCCTTGCAAACTCCCTCTACAGGCTCTGCTTGTAACCACCTGACTTGGTGAGGAAGGGTTGTTCCTGATGCCGTTCACTTTTGTTCTGAGTTAAGAATTTTTTGCTGCTGTTGGCTCTTGAAGCACTAGTGTACCCTGTGGATTTGTCCAGTCGGAGAGTCTGGTGTGACTTCGGTGGAGCTTCGTCAGTTGTGATTCTCAGCTCCTTGAAGGGAGGGTTTGTATTTCTAGTGTCACTCCATCTCTTCCTTTTTTCAGCTGCCCAGCACCTCCTGCTCCTCACCAGCCTGCTTGTCCTGTCAGCCACAGTTCTCGCCCTGAACATAGAAAACATGTATATCTTCAATGGAACTTCAGATAAAATTCTGAACCTCAGCCCAGGGGATCCTGTGCCTGGTATGCAATTTATCTCTGCTGTCCTTAAACACTGCTCTTCTGAGGTCCTGGAGTCCCAAACCCTCCACACAGACAGAACATGAGCAAGAGGGACCAGGTGTTATTGTTAGAGAGGGACAAATCAGTTCAGATCCAATAAGAACCTCTACAGACCTTCATCCCAACTCAAACCAAACCCCAGCAGTTTGAAATTTGGAAGTTCAGACCATTTCTTCATTCTGCATTCTCTGGCTTCAGCCAGGAAGGATGCAAAAATTCCATGAGAGCTTTGTTCTCTGTATTTCTGGCCCATCCAATACCAGGAAGTACCCCAAATCTTTGTGAAAGGAGCTGATCATTTCAGGAGTCTTCAGCCCACTTTCAGAGAAACGATGCATAAGATACCCAACCAAAGTGCCCTGCCTTCTGTGGGTCACCCAGCACAAATCATATTGAGGACCGGGCGTTAACAATGCCACAGCTCAGAGAGGCTCTACTGGGAATTTCCCCTTCTGGAACCTAACGTTAGGGCTACCTCTGAAGTGGGAGCAGGGCAATCATAGACTCATAGACTTTAAGGTCAGAAGGGACCATTATGATCATCTAGTCTGACCTCTTGAAACAACGCAGGCCACAGAATCTCACCCACCCACTCCTGTAACAAACCCCTAACCTATGTCTGAGTTATTGAAGTCCTCAAATCATGGTTTAAAGACCTCAAGGTGCAGAGAATCTTTCAGCAAGTGACCCATGCCCCACGCTGCAGAGGAAGGTGAAAAACCCCCAGGGCCTCTGCCAATCTGCCCTGGAGGAAAATTCCTTCCCGACCCCAAATATGGCGATCAGCTAAACCCTGAGCATGTGGGCAAGACTCACCAGCCAGACACCCAGGAACGAATTCTCTGTAGTAACTCAGATCCCACCCCATCTAACATCCCATCACAAGCCATTGGGCATATTTACCGCTAATAGTCAAAGATCAATTAATTGCCAAAATTAGGCTATCCCATCATACCATCCCCTCCATAAACTTATCAAGCTTAGTCTTGAAGCCAGATATGTCTTTTGCCCCCACTACTCCCCTTGGAAGGCTGTTCCAGAACTTCACTCCTCTAATGGTTAGAAACCTTCGTCTAATTTCAAGTCTAAACTTCCTAATGTCCAGTTTATATCCATTTGTTCTTGTGTCCACATTGGTACTAAGCTTAAATAATTCCTCTCCCTCCCTGATATTTATCCCTCTGATATATTTATAAAGAGCAATCATATCTCCCCTCAGCCTTCTTTTGGTTAGGCTAAACAAGCCAAGCTCTTTGAGTCTCCTTTCATAAGACAGGTTTTCCATTCCTCGGATCATCCTAGTAGCCCTTCTCTGTACCTGTTCCAGTTTGAATTCATCCTTCTTAAACATGGGAGACCAGAACTGCACACAGTATTCCAGATGAGGTCTCACCAGTGCCTTGTATAACGGTACTAACACCTCCTTATCTCTACTGGAAATACCTCGCCTGATGCATCCCAAGACCGCATTAGCTTTTTTCACGGCCATATCACATTGGCGGCTCATAGTCATCCTGTGATCAACCAATACTCCAAGGCCCTTCTCCTCCTCTGTTACTTCCAACTGATGCATCCCCAGCTTATAACAATAGTTCTTGTTATTAATCCCTAAATGCATGACCTTGCACTTTTCACTATTAAATTTCATCCTATTACTATTACTCCAGTTTACAAGGTCATCCAGATCTTCCTGTATGAGATCCCGGTCCTTCTCTGTATTGGCAATACCTCCCAGCTTTGTATCATCCGCAAACTTTATTAGCACATTCCCACTTTTTGTGCCAAGGTCAGTAATAAAAAGATTAAATAAGATTGGTCCCAAAACCGATCCCTGAGGAACTCCACTAGTAACCTCCTTCCAGCCTGACAGTTCACCTTTCAGTATGACCCGTTGTCGTCTCCCCTTTAACCAGTTCCTTATCCACCTTTCAATTTTCATATTGATCCCCATCTTTTCCAATTTAGCTAATAATTCCCCATGTGGAACCGTATCAAATGCCTTACTGAAATCAAGGTAAATTAGATCCACTGCGTTTCCTTTGTCTAAAAAATCTGTTACCTTCTCAAAGAAGGAGATCAGGTTGGTTTGGCACGATCTACCTTTTGTAAAACCATGTTGTATTTTGTCCCAATTACCATTGACCTCAATGTCCTTAACTACTTTCTCCTTCAAAATTTTTTCCAAGACCTTGCATACTACAGATGTCAAACTAACAGGCCTATAGTTACTCGGATCACTTTTTTTTCCTTTCTTAAAAATAGGAACTATGTTAGCAATTCTCCAGTCGTACGGTACAACCCCTGAGTTTACTGATTCATTAAAAATTCTTGCTAATGGGCTTGCAATTTCATGTGCCAGTTCCTTTAATATTCTTGGATGAAGATTATCTGGGCCCCCCGATTTAGTCCCATTAAGCTGTTCGAGTTTGGCTTCTACCTCGGATGTGGTAATATCTACCTCCATATCCTCATTCCCATTTGTCATCCTACCATTATCCCTAAGCTCCTCATTAGCCTCATTAAAGACTGAGGCAAAGTATTTGTTTAGATATTGGGCCATGCCTAGATTATCCTTAACCTCCACTCCATCCTCAGTGTTTAGCGGTCCCACTTCTTCTTTCTTTGTTTTCTTCTTATTTATATGGCTATAGAACCTTTTACTATTGGTTTTAATTCCCTTTGCAAGGTCCAACTCTACATGGCTTTTGGCCTTTCTCACTTTATCCCTACATGTTCTGACCTCAATAAGGTATCTTTCCTTGCTAATCCCTCCCATGTTCCACTCCTTGTAGGCTTTCTGCTTTTTCTTAATCACCTCTCTGAGATGCTTGCTCATCCAGCTTGGTCTACAACTCCTGTCTACCTGGCACCCATCAGCCTGAGGGAACCAATTTTCAAATCTGCCTGTGGGATTTGGGTGCCCAAGTCTCATTAAAATTCATGGGAACTGCTGCCCAAATCCCTGGGGGACCCTGCCAATCTCAGACTCAATACACAGCAGAGCAGGAGGGAAGGAAATTCTGACATTTTGAAAATTCCTTTCACCCCGAATGAGAATGAAAAGTCAGAATTTTAAATTTCCTGTAAACCCCCGAAGTCATAATATAAAACTAGGCAATGAAAGGACGAGGTAGCCTAGGCCGGTAGCAATGTAATTACAGCATCTTCCGTGGCCACACCTTGCATTCCTCCTGCCTTATGCACAGCCACCAAAGAAGCGACCGCTGGACAGCCAGAGAACTTTTTGCCATTTTGCTGACTTTCTCTGCCCTGTGCTGATTGGCCATTTGCTCCAACCCCTCCCTCACAATCTCTTCCCCTCAGCTTCACTCCACATCTGCCTCTCTGACCTCTGCTCCCCTGCCCAGGGCCCCTAATCCCTTTCCCTTCATGTCTCTTTCCATTAACTGAGCCTCTCTGAACTAAGCAGCAAAGAATCCTGTGGCACCTTATAGACTAACAGAGGTTTTGCAGCATGAGCTTTCGTGGGTGAATACCCACTTCTTCGGATGCAAGTAGTGGAAATCTCCAGGGGCAGGTATATATATGCAAGCAAGAAGCAAGCTAGAGATAACGAGTTTAGTTCAATCAGGGAGGGTGAGGCCCTGTTCTAGCAGTAGAGGTGTGAAAACCAAGGGAGGAGAAACTGGTTCTGTAGTTGGCAAGCCATTCATAGTCTTTGTTTAATCCTGAGCTGATGGTGTCAAATTTGCAGATGAACTGAAGCTCAGCAGTTTCTCTTTGGAGTCTGGTCCTGAAGTTTTTTTGCTGCAGGACGGTGACCCTAACATCTGCTATTGTGTGTCCAGGGAGGTTGAAGTGTTCTCCTACAGGTTTTTGTATATTGCCATTCCTAATATCTGATTTGTGTCCATTTATCCTTTTCCTTAGAGACTGTCCAGTTTGGCCTATGTACATAGCAGAGGGGCATTGCTGGCATATGATGGCGTATATTACATTGGTGGATGTGCAGGTGAATGAACCAGTGATGGTGTGGCTGATCTGGTTAGGTCCTGTGATGGTGTCGCTGGTGTAGATATGTGGGCAGAGTTGGCATCGAGGTTTGTTGCATGGATTCGTTCCTGAGTTAGAGTTACTTTGGTGCGGTGTGCAGTTACTGGTGAGAATGTGCTTCAGGTTAGCAGGTTGTCTGTGGGCGAGGACTGGCCTGCCACCCAAGGTTTGTGAAAGTGTGGGATCATTGTCCAGGATGGGTTGTAGATCTCTGGTGATGCGTTGGAGGGGTTTTAGCTGGGGACTGTATGTGATGGCCAGTGGAGTCCTGTTGGTTTCTTTCTTGGGTTTGTCTTGCAGTAGGAGGCTTCTGGGTACACGTCTGGCTCTGTTGATCTGTTTCCTTATTTCCTCGTGCGGGTACTGTAGTTTTGAGAATGCTTGGTGGAGATTTTGTAGGTGTTGGTCTCTGTCTGAGGGGTTAGAGCAGATGCGGTTGTACCTCAGTGCTTGGCTGTAGACAATGGATCTTGTGGTGTGCCCGGGATGGAAGCTGGAGGCATGAAGGTAGGCATAGCGGTCGGTAGGTTTTCGGTATAGGGTGGTATTAATGTGACCATCACTTATTTGTACTGTGGTGTCCAGAAAGTGGACCTCCCGTGTAGATTGGTCCAGGCTGAGGTTAATGGTGGGGTGGAAGCTGTTGAAATCTTGGTGGAATTTTTCCAGAGTCTCCTTCCCATGGGTCCAGATAATGAAGATGTCATCAATGTAGCGTAGGTAGAGAAGGGGCGTGAGTGGACGGGAGCTGAGGAAGCGTTGTTCCAGGTCGGCCATAAAAATATTGGCATATTGTGGGGCCATGCGGGTGCCCATAGCGGTGCCACTGATCTGGAGATACATATTGTCATCAAATTTGAAATAGTTGTGTGTGAGGATAAAGGCACAGAGCTCAGCAACCAGTTGTGCTGTGGCATCATCAGGGATACTGTTCCTGACAGCTTGTATTCCATCTGTGTGTGGGATGTTTGTGTAGAGAGCCTCTACATCCATGGTGGCTAGGATGGTGTTTTCTGGAAGGTCACCAATGCTTTGTAGTTTCCTCAGGAAATCAGTGGTGTCACGGAGATAGCTGGGAGTGCTGGTGGCATAGGGTCTGAGTAGAGAGTCCACATATCCAGACAGTCCTTCAGTGAGAGTGCCAATGCCCGAGATGATGGGGCGTCCAGGATTTCCGGGTTTGTGGATCTTGGGTAGTAGATAGAATAACCCTGGTCGGGGCTCTAAGGGTATGTTGATTTGTTCCGGTGTTAGTGTAGGGAGTGTCCTGAGTAGATGATGCAGTTTCTTAGTGTATTCCTCAGTGGGATCTGAGGGAAGTGGCCTGTAGAATTTGGTATTGGAGAGTTGTCTGGCGGCCTCCTTTTGGTAGTCAGACCTGTTCATGATGACAACAGCACCTCCTTTATCAGCCTCTTTGATTATAATGTCAGGATGGTTTCTGAGGGTGAACTAAATTCACCCACACAAAACTGTGGCACTACCATGCTGTTTGCTGCCATCCCGTTGCGCCCTCTGCTGGTGCTGGTGTGTTCTACACCTTCCCCCACGCTGTGTCTGGCAGGTCTATCTGGATAGTCAGCTCTTCGGGACAGGGACCATCCACTCTGCTCTGTTTGTGTATGGTCCGTACCACTTGGCTTGGCCTTAGTCACTCCGACAATAATATAATTAATAAATCACTCCAGGTTCCAGCTCTCCAGACTCCCGCATGTGCACAATGATGATGCCCGCCCACCTTCTGGCATGAATCACTGACACCCCAAACAACTCCACCAGATTCCCACTCATTTCAGGAGCCAGTTGAAATAGCAACCCCCATATTTTTGAAATCCTCCATGGATTTACCCTTGATCCCATCCTAGAAATGTTCTCTCTTTATTTCCCTTCCAGCTCTCCCTTCTTCTCCACCAGCACCCTGCTCCACCCTTCAGACAATCTTCACACCATCACTGGTGGAAGAGCTTTCTTCTCTTCGCCGCCTGAGGCCTGGATCAGCCGCCCCATCGCTGTAGCTCATCAGCTCTCCAGCCATTGCTTTTCTTCCCCCTTGAACTCTTCCCTTACCCATCTTGCTGTTATTTAACATTTGATTCTGTAAAGCATTTGGAGGTAGAATTTGTCTCAAAGATGCTAAACAGGGAAAATAAAGCCCTAGTGTTGGAATCACCCCGGTGGGAGGGTGGTCACAATAAACATCAGTTTTTCCACCAGGCTTTGAAATAGCAGATGCTGCAGCTGTTCTCCGATTGTTTCATCTCTGTCTGTATAGCGCACAGGGCCGTCCTTAGGATTTATGGGGCCCTAAGCAGTGTCATTAAACTGGTGCCCCTATGCTCCAGTGAAGGCGGTCCCCAGCGGGCACCGCTGACCCCAGTGTGTCGAGGGGGCACAGCCACCACCCCTGCGCGTGAACTCCCAGACCCTCCCCCCCATTGCTGACACATGCTGAGCTTCCTACGCAGCAGACAGTGACTCAAGCCAGGCTTCGCGCTGTCACATGGAGGCTGCATCTTGCCAGAGCCCCTGGCCCTTCTGCAGCCCCAGCCACTCCTGGCTCACCATGAGAATTTTGACAGGAAGTACCAAGCAGTAATAACAACAACAATAATACAAGTGTGTGTGTGTGTGCATGCGTGTGACAGTGTGTGTGTGTATGACAGAGTCTATGTGTGTGTATGTGTGTGTGAGAGAGAGCGAGTGTGTGTGAGAGAGACAGGGGGAGAGACTGTGTGTGTGTGTGTGTGGGTGTGTGTGTGTGAGACTGTGACAGAGTGTGTGTGTGTGTGTGTGTGTGACAATCTGTTGTGGGGGACTGTGACTCGTGAGAGGCAGAGTGTATGTGGGTGTGAGAGCCAGTCTGGGTGTGAGAGAGACTGTGTGTGTGTTAGGGAAGTGTGAGAGACAGTGAGCGCACTGTCACTTTAAATCCCCCCCGCACATGGAAGTTTCGCTCCTCCTGTCCTGGCCCCGCCTGCCCCCCCCCAGGCAGGCCGGGTGCAGGGCGGAACTCCGCTCCGGGTGGCGCTGGGCCGGGGCTGCGTCGCTCTGGGCTCCCGAGACTTGAGCCCTCAACCGGCCGGCTGAGGAGGGTTAGGGTTGGGGAGAAGCCTGCCAGCCCAGTGCGGGGGAGGGGCCAGAGACGAGAGGCTTCCAGCGAGGGAGGTGCCCCAAATTTTCAGGTGCCCTACGCAGCCGCGTATGCTGTGTATGCCCAGGGACAGCCCTGCTACACTTGATACCGGCTGCCAACTAGACATCAAGCCGTTGATCACTACCCGTTGAGCCCCACCATCTAGCTAGATAGTCAGTGACTAACCTTCTTGCAGTAAACTAAGGGGGCAGGTGTGACATTCTGTATCTCGGGGGAACCCCCTGCACCCCCATATTCATCCTTATAATATGCTTGTGTGTATCCAATGCAAAGTTGGTCATGTCGGGTGTCTTCGGAAGGCTCATGATGTACTGAGCATTGTTGTTACAGTGATGTTATAGTAATTGTTATAGGTTGTAATTTCATGTATATAGTTATGAGGCTGAAAATGTGTCCGCATGGCTTAAAACAAGCCCTGGCAAAACTCTCCAGGAGAGGGGCAGATCACACCCCATCAGGGCATGTATGGGACAAACCCAGCCCAGCCTCACAGGAACAAAGGACACTGGCCTAGGCAGCAACAAAGGATCTGTTGGACTCTCGAGGGAGTCACCCCCCTTCCTTTGGACAGTTTAGGACTACGATGAGGTAATGCTCACCTGACCCTGAAGTGGGGGAGGGAGGGCAAAGCCAAGAGGGAAGAAAGAACATGATAAAAGGGAGAGAAGTTTGCCAGGCTCTTCCTCTCTCTTCCACCCACATCTACACACACAACCACCATCAAGCGACTGAAGCGCTGATCAAAGGGGAGAGCCTGGCTGAAGGGCAACCAGACAGCCTGTGGTGAGAAGCATCTAAGTTTGTAAGGGCACTGAAAGTGTTAAGATCAGCTTAGAATGAGTTTTGCTTTTATTTCAATTGACCAAATCCAACTTGTTGTGCTTTGACTTGTAATCACTTAAAATCTATCGTTTGTAGTTAATACATTTGTTTGTTTATTCTACCTGAAGCAGTGTGTTTGGTTTGAAGTCTGTCAGAGACTCCCCTTGGGATAACAAGGCTGGTACATATCAATTTCTTTGTTAAACTGATGAACTCATATAAGCTTGCAGCATCCAGCAGGCATAACTGGACACTGCAAAACGTAGGTTCCTGGGTTGTGTCTGGGACTGGAGATATTGGCTAGTGTCATTCAGTTGCACGATCCAAGCAGCTTACATGCCAGAGGCTGTACATGAACAGCCCAAGAGTGGGGGTTCTCACAGCAGAACAGGGTAAGGCTGGCTCCCAGAGTCAAGGATTGGAGTGACCTAGCAGATAACCAGTCTGGATAACACCAGGGAAACATCACAGTCCAGAGAAGAGCAACAAAAATGATGAACGGTCTAGAAAACATGACCTATGAGGGAAGATTGAAAAAATTGCATTTGTTTAGTATGGAGAAGAGAAGACTGGGGGAGTGTGGGGTGGGGGGACATGATATCAGTTTTCAAGTACATAAAGAGGAGGGAGTAAATTTGTTCTTGTTAACCTCTCGGGATAGGACAAGAAGCAATGGGCTTAAATTGCAGCAAGGGAAGTTTAGGTTGGACATTAGGAAAAACTACCTAATAGTCAGGGTGGTTAAGCATTGGAATAAATTGCCTAGGGAGGTTGTGGAATCTCCATCATTGGAGGTTTTTAAGAGCAGGTTGGACAAACACCTGTCAGGGATGGTCTAGATAATACTTAGTCCTGCCTTGAGTGCAGGGGACTGGATTAGATGACCTCTCGAGGTCCCTTCCAGCCCTACGGTTCTATAGGTCATAGCAGAGGCATCTTTGTGGCAGCCTAGGGGACAGGATCCTGGTGTGCTGACTGAACCAGTACCGTTGTCATGGGTAACCATGTGTTAGTGTATCTGTATGTCCTATGGGGTGCTAGTACCGGGCCGTCACAGCCATAAACCTGGCCAAGTGCCTTTGCTACTGAACTGAGCCCATAGCCTGTCTTCATGAAGAACATCGAGGTTTGCTGAATTGGCATCGCAGCATCTCTGCAATGCACCTCCCATCCAGACACCAGCCTCATCACAAGCTAAGGTAAGGGAGCTTTCTGGGGGAGCCCCGGGTTAAAGTATTGGCAGTTCTTCACTGCAGAACAGTCTCCTCTCCTTAGCCTGGCATGCTCTGAAACATCTGTCAGCTGGTGAGTCCTAACAGCACCTGGTAAAATGCAGCCACCATGTGCTAATGACCAGGGTGAGTGTGGATGGAGGACAGAACACTGGAGAACAATACGCGTGGCATATTCTGGGTGTGATTCACCATCCTGTTAGTCCAGGGCTGAGAGAAATGGAATCGCATCCCATCCACCTGGAGTGGTCCAGTGAATAGTGCTTAACATGGGACACTGCTTAATAACACAGTATTGGCTAGGCCCCCAGCTGGCGCCCTGAAGTCAAGACTATTATGGGGAACCCACCATGCCTTTCCTGATGGCTGTACAACCCTACACATACACCTGCCCAACCCCACACGTAATGTCTGCCCGGTTTGTGACCATGCTGGTGGTGAATGAGGAGAGGGGACAGAGGGCTGGGGAGAAGTACAGTGTGGTTGAAATTAGGACTGGCAAACAATTAAAAACCGTAATCGTGTTTAATTGCACTGTGAAACAAGAACAGAATACACCCAGTGAACTTTATTATATCCATTTTGGGATGTTTTTCTACATTTTCAAATATATTAATTTTAATTACAAGGCAGAATACAAAGTGTACAGTGCTCACTTTCTTTTATTATTTTTTATTACAAATATTTGCACTGTAAAAAAAGATAAACAAAAGAATGTTTAGCATATCTGGCACCTAAATACCTTGCAACACCAGCTATAACAGTGCCATGTGAACTCCTGTTCTTATTTTCAGGTGACATTGTAAATAAGAAGAAGGCAGCATTATCTCCCGTAAATGTAAACAAACTTGTTGTCTTAGCAATTGGCTGAACAAGAAGTAGAACTGAGTGGACTTGTGGGCTCTAAAGTTTTAAATTGTTTTGTTTTTTGAGTGCAGTTATGTACAAAAAAAAATTTCTACATTTGTAAGTTGCACTTTCATGATAAAGAGATTGCACTACAGTACTTGTAAGAGATAAACTGAAAAATATGATTTCTTTTGTTTCTTTTTTATAGTGCAAATATTTGTAATAAAAAATAATAATAGAAAGTGAGCACTGTACACTTTGTATTCTGTGTTGTAATTGAAATCACTATATTTGAAAATGTAGAAAAAACATCAACAATATTTATAATAAATGTAAGTTGGTATTCTGTTTAACAGCAAGATTAAAACGGCGATTAATCACGATTAATTTTTTAATAGAGTTAATTTCTTTTGAGTGAATCGCTTGACTTAACTGCGATTAATTGACAGCCCTAATTGAAATACAAAATGTTGCTGTGCTGTATGTGGGAAGGGTTCAGGCCTGGACCCACAAAAGGATGTGGGCGTTGCAACAGCATCACACCCCTTACCTGTTAGGTGCCTAGCAAATCACTGGCACACACTGCGATCCACAAGCCCACGGTAGGTGCCCAGGTTCCCTGTACACTGCCCGGGGTGAGATGGGCTCCTGAGAAAGGGAGCATGCTAGGTGGGAAGCTGCCTAAGCTAGCCAATGGGAGAAGCTGCCCCGAGGGGGTGCTGGGCCCCATCTCTCTCTCGGAGATAGGTCCGGAAGGCCCGGCTGCGGGGAGGCACCCAGCTCTGCTAGTGATCTCATCTGAGAAACAGCTCCAGAAGGTGGGTGCCTCTCGCAACAAGCTGGCAGGAGGGCAGAGGAAGACACCCTCCTCCCAGCGGTTAGTGAACTCACCCAGCCTGCAAGTGGGCTCTGGGTCCAGTCTCTCCTGCCTGATGAGAAGGGGACTGCTCCATGTTGGCTAAATAATGAAAGGGGGGGCGGGAAGGAGCACACGAGCACGAGAATGACCCTGCAGCCTGGTGGGAGAGCGAGGACCCTGCTCCAATGACTCTGAGCATGACCACTGGATCAGGCCCAGCAGGCAAGCACCTCTCCTCCCTGCAGGTGTAGCTCACTCTGGGGCTTAGCTGGGTGACAGGCCTCCAGACCCCTAGAGGGAGGAAGCAGAGCACAAGTCCAGAGGCAGAAATGGAGACACTCGGGAACGTTTACTGCAAGAACTTGGCTCCTGGGGAGCGAAGGTGCCAGCAGGGTTTGGTGGGGGGGTGAAGTGCATCAGCACCTGCCTTAGGCAGTTAAGTGCCTCTGTGACTCCAGCCCTCAGTGCCAGCCCAGCGCAGCTCCATGGGGACAGGAGCCTGGGCGCTCATCGAGTAAAACACAGATGCAGGCTGTGGCGTGAGCTGGCCCTGCCCAGTGGGCACCGGGAAGACCTCTGGTCCAGAGGCCTTTGTAGCTGGGTCCATGCATAAGCCCAGCCCAAGCTGTTATTCTGAGAGCAGCGAGGCAGCTGGAACTGCCCTAGGGCTGCAGCGGTGCAGGCAGGGTTCCCAGCGCCACGTCTCCAGCAAGGCCCGTTTCTGGTGGCTTGGGGGGACATTATGTATTGTAGGTTCCCCCCACTGACGAGTCCAGCTTCTAGCTCCACACACAGCTCACACCCTTGCTGAGGGCCTGTCAGGGATTCTCACTCACCGCAGGTGGTGCCTCCTCCTGGCTGCTCTGGGGAACAGCTCGCTTCCAGTCTGACACATCCCCTTGTGGTCTCCCTCCCGCGCCAGGAGCTGCAGCTTCCTCTTGATGACTCAGCCCTCTGGCCAGGTCACTATGGGGTGTCCCCTCTGGGGTACAGAGTCTCACTGGACCCGCTGTCTAGGCAGTGCCACTTCCGCCAGTGGCTGATAGGGGACCCAGGCTCACCCACTACTCTGGGTCCAGGGACCCTACAAGACGCAGCCAAGGTCTGCTCGGTCCCCAACCCTGCTGCTTTCTCTCTGGGCTGCTTCCTACCTGCCTCCCACAGGCTTCCCAAGTCCGCCCTTCCCCCAGGGGTCCTGCTCTTTTCAGGCTTTCCTCCTTCCCTTCCTAATGCACAAGAGGATGGCTGCAGCCTTCCTCCCTGCAGCCAGTTCTGGACCCAGCTTCCTGGCTTTATTCTAGCCCAGCCTGCACCAGCTCCATCACCCAGTCAGGGGTCGCATCTCCAGCCTGAGCCCCCCATGTGGGGCCAATCTCCCTAACTGGCCCTTTCTCCTCCCAAAAGGCCTGATCGGAGGGGACTGGTCACACAATGGGGTTAACAACAAGGGAAGACCCATGATGGACACAAAACTGCCTGACTCCCATTCATTTTAATGGGATTTGGGTGTCTAAATTCCTGCGGCTACATTGAAAGTCTCAACCATGGTTCCCAAACACCCCAGAGGCTGGAATTCATTTGCATAAAGTGTTCATCGAACAATTCAAATTAAAAAAATTAGGAAAAATCAATGTTTGTGAACAGTTTGGGCCAGTCTGATCCCCTTAGCTTCTTACCCTGGCCCTGGCCCCGCTGGTGTCTGGGGCTAGTCAAGGAGTCAGGCACTAGTCACCATGAGCCAGGGGATCAGAACCTAGTCTTCTGGAACCAAAATATGGGCCAAATCCATCCGCTGAGCTGTTTGTTAGAAATCGGTCACCCAGCCCAAGGCCTGCATTGTCTTGCCAAAACCTAGAGACAGTTCGTAACTTTTAACATGGAATCCTTCTCATTGGCACACACCTTAGCACAAACACACCTCGTGCCCCCCCCCCCCATGATTACAAACATACACACACACATGCCAGGTTCCTGTTACAAGAGGTCCCCCCCCCCCAGGTAATTCACATCAGCCATATTTATTGAGAACTTTGTGGAGGGATAAAAATATTTCCACTAGAGGTATACGATTTTATAAACCTATATTCTTTATATACTTTAATAAATGCCTCTCTGACAATCATGCAAAGATAGGTATTTCTGTAAGAAAATAGCTAGATAAAAAAGGAAATGGAAAGCACTAATCCATCCGGTGGGGCTCTCCTGCCCTGGACAGCTGCATGGTCCCTCACACAGCCAGGGAGAAGAGACCCTCTGGCTTTTTGGCCTATTCAGGAATGCAAATCACTCATGACGTGGTACAGTTTTCCCACAATGCCCTGCTTCTATCAGACTAGCCAGACCTGTCCCCTCAGAGTGTGGAATGACCTACAGACCTCTCGCCCAGCACAGGAGACGTCCTAGAAAAAGCTGCTGTGACCTATACTGACTACAGCGAAGGGTGGCAGGCAGACAGTTTGAGCTGAGCTTACAGGGGAAAGAAACAGCTTCCTTTCCTCCTATTGCAACTCTGTCCAGCACACCTGGAGAGACAGTGTGTCATTCGCATCTCAGAAATACTGTGGCCAGGAGGCTGACTGGCAAGTGCACACAGCTTTGATGTAGCCTCCGATGGGGGAGTGGAAAATGGTGTTGAACCAGAATGTGCAAAAGCAGCCAGAATTTGGAGACAAATAGACGTCACTGAGTGAAAAGCAAACTGTGCAAAAGGCAGAAGAGAAGGGGGTAGCCCAGCAGTCAGACCTGAGCTTGGATTCTCACCACCCGGCATGGGAGGGATGGGATCTGGGTGGGCGGTGAGCTTATCTGCACAAATACACGTCTCTGTTGCATCCTGCCTTGCACAGGAGCAGGAAGTCTAGCACATGGGCTGCGAGCTTCAGTGGCACCGAGACTGGGAGCAGGGACATGGCTGTTTGTGGAAAGCAGGCCACCTGCTCGAACTTCCCAGCAGAACTCAGCCATTTCCTAATGGTGGCACTAAGGGAAATGAAGCCCAGTTAGGCCTAGGAAACTGCCCTGACTTCCCATGAATGATGCCTTCAAAGAACCTCAGCTCGGTCTGGCAACCTAAGAAGCAGACATGTAGCCGTCACATTGGGGAGAAGGTTCTTGCCCTTGCTTATTAGGACCTTTACATACAAACAGGACCACTGGGGCTTAGGCATCCATGGGCTGCTTCTTGTTCCCCAGATTCTTCTGTGTGTGACATCATAGTGGTTGCTATGGAGATGATCATGATGTCACACAGAGGGTTCTCATTACTTCTGGGGAATAAACACCAATGAGCCTGCTTTCATGCAAACGTCCCTTGTAGGAGGCAGCATGGAGGTGACTTCTAGAGCTGCCGGAGTCGCAGAGTGTTATTCAGAGCTCTCAGCTGGTCTGTACGGGGAAGGAATTGGCTTGCACTGCACAGCCTCTGGTTGGTGCATCCGCATTTTCTATGTTCCTCAATGGCTCCTCTGCTGAGAGGGAGGAGCTAAGTGAGGTCAGCTGAGCTGGGGCAGATGCAATGACCTCAGTGGGCTCAACCTGTGAGCTACAAAACCAGAAAGGGACTCTTTTGCCACCTGGAGTCTGATTGTTCAAACCCAGGACTGCCTCTAGCTGGGGTTGCTCTGGCAGAGCACTCTCACTGGGGTACTGATACTGTGGGTAGCGTGGGAATTGCTATTGTCAGTTGTACAGGATAGCTGCTTAGGACTGATGCTCACTCGGGTGGAACTTTGTTGCTGAAAATGGCTAGTGGGAAGGGATCGCCGGTCTGAGCCAAGCTGCTCAGAAATCACACAGCGCTTGAGAAGTTCAGGAAAGCCTTCCCCATTGGTCACTGAACGTTTGTTTCAATGGACATTTTTGATGGAGCTTTAAATCTCAGACAGCAAAAGATGTGCCCATGGAGTGAGAGCTAATTAATACACCGGCATTTCAAAGGAGCTGATTGCCATAGTACCTGAGCACCAGACACAAGAAGCTGAAGAATTCCCCTGTATTCGGCACTGGTGAGGCCACACCTGGAGAATTGCGTCCAGTTTTGGGCTCCCCACTACAGAAAGGATGTGGACAAATTGGAGAGAGTCCAGCAGAGGGCAACAAAAATGATCAGGGGGCTGGGGCACATGACTTACGAGGAGAGACTGAGGGAATTGGGCTTGTTTAGTCTGCAGAAGAGAAGAGTGAGGCGGGATTTGATAGCAGCCCTCAGCTACCTGAAGGGGATTTCCAAAGAGGATGGATCTAGGCTGTTCTCAGTGGTGGCAGATGACAGAACAAGGAGCAACGGTCTCAAGTTGCAGTGGGGGAGGTCTAGGGTGGATATTAAGAAAAACTATTTCACTAGGAGGATGGTGAAGCACTGGAATGGGTTACCTAGGGAGGTGGTGGAATCTCCATCCTTAGAGGTTTTTAAGGCCCGGCTTGACAAAGCCCTGGCTGGGATGATTTAGTGGGGTTGGTCCTGCTCTGAGCAGGGGATTGGACTAAATGACCTCCTGAGGTCTCTTCCAAGGGAGGACCCTGAACTCTTTGCTAAAGGGATGCTGAACCAGAGACAGCAGCTGGTGCAGGGCCTGCACATGGAGATTGATGTGACACAGGGACACCCACAAGAATCACTCATCTTTCTCCAGATTGCATTGGTCACCATCTGACAGAGGCAGGATGCAGAGAAAGTGATGGGAACACCTCAAGGACCTGGACTGTGCCCCAAAGAGACACACCTCAAAGGGCGGAAGCTTCTCAGAATTTATCCAAACTACCTTGAACCTAGTGAGTCTGCAAAGTTAGGCTGGATGACTCACAAGAACCATCTTCCTCAGGAGATTTCTGGTCTTCTTTGCTTTGCTGGGCTGGAGATGCTGTCAGGACAACGCTCCTCTCCATTCTTCAACACCTGTGTTTTGGGGCAGAATGCAGGCAGCCAAGCAAGTGTGGAAAGCCCTCGAAAGGTTTGGTTCAAGTTTTGGGCAAAGGTTCAAGTCAATTTTATTCAAACTGGTTTCTCCATCTGTGGTGTCCCAGGATAGAAATACCAACCATCTGAATGAGGAATGCTCTCCGGGCACAAACCGAGAAGTCAGTTCTAGGGAGTAGAAGCTCCATGAGGACCATTGAGGCAGGTCTTTAATCTGGATTGAGGCAAAGGGGTTTTCCATTGTGTTTGTGAGTGATATTTAGTAGGAGACTTTGCAAGACAATGCAGAAGACACTGAGAGTGGAGGTCTGGGTGCGGATAGATGAAAGCTGCTTCTGTCCTTGAAATGGTTTGGCCAGTCTCCAGGCCCCACCTTGTTGCCAGAGCTGGCTGGGAGGGTGAGCTCATCCAGGTCTTCTTGGTTCCTGTTCTTTGCAGTGATGCTGAGAAATCCACTCTGGACATTGTGAGTCTGTGGCCTCACCCACCAGTTTGCTACAGTCACGCTCCTTGCAAGGTGGAGTCCGCGATCAGCAAGGGGGGTTACAGGGAGCTGTCAGCTGCTGTGTCCCTGGACTGGTGTGCAGCACCCTGGGGGATGGGAGACTGGAAATGGGGCCTTAGCCTCCAGCGTGGCCAATGGAGGCTCTTCGAGCCTCTCCCAACGAGACAAGGACACTGGCTGAAACAGGGCACAGAACGGCAACTTGCCTGGCCAGGGGATTTCTGGGAGGGCCTAGCGTCAGGGATCTCCTTGTGCACTGCCATGTACAACTCACAATGAAATGCTGCCTTCCTGCCCCCATCACCCAGCTCACAGGAGAGAGGAGGGGGCCTGCAGTGTCTGTGTGCATGTGTCAGGAGGGGACCTGGTGCCTGCTGTATGTGTGCGTAGGCACCTGTGCCAGGCCAGGGCCCCGCAGTGTGTGTGTGCATGTGTGAGCAGTGCAGCACCAGCCCTGTGCTCGCTCGCACACACAGAGCTGCTCCCATTGCTAGGCGAGGTGTGTCTCTCACTGCCCTGCTGGGGGAGTGGCTGGTGTGGGAGATGCTGCCTGGCCACACCCGGATTAGCAGAGCAGACGGGGGGCACTGGAGGATCCTGACATCCAGTCCCTTGAGGAAGGTGAGTTTCTGAGCATATTTACCACCATGGGACACGGATTCTGTGGCACTGGGACTGTTTCTATCGTCTCTGCTCCTCTCCCACAGGTGCCATTGGGCCACACTCTTCTCTGAGTGCCACACGTGGAGCCCACTGGCCTCACTAGCGTAGCACATGTAGGAGAGAACAGAATGTGGCCCACCTGAGACCTGTCCCTGAGAGTGGCTCTTGGCTGGGGGAGGGGGCTCACAGAGGCTACAGGCACCCAGCAAGCTGTGTGTGACTGTGGCTTGGGGACGCAGACCCCCACTAGTTTTAATCTAGCGAGGGCGGGTAACGAGAAGTGAAGCTAACTGGAGTATGGACCCAGTGTCCCGGGAGGGCTTTACTTGGGTGGCTAGCCCATGTCGAAGCCTGTGCTGCCATCATTACTCACGCTAGCTAGACTGACGCTGCTAACAGGGGCATGCAACCTCTGCTACAACCCCCCCTTTGCTTGCTGTATCGACATCCCGTACACCCACTCTGCCTGGGCAGGGCGCTGGGGCAGCAGCTCATGCTTTGTTGGGAGCACAGTAAAGCACCCTGCAGAGGGATAGCTCAGTGGTTTGAGCATTGGCCTGCTAAACCCAGGGTTGTGAGCTCAATCCTTGAGGGGATCATTTAGGGATCTGGGGCAAAAATCTGTCTGGGGATTGGTCCTGCTTTGAGCAGGGGGTGGGACTAGATGACCTCCTGAGGTCCCTGATATTCTATGAGCTGCCTGGCCACAGGCTGCCTTGGGGACTGAAAGTTTTGCTCCGGAACTGTGCAAAATGCTGACTTCCCTGGCTCCTCACACTGCTGGGGAGCAGTCTGGGCACACGGCCATGGCCACTGCACTGCACCACTCAGTCCCAGGCCTGCGCCTGCTCTGGGGCCCAACTGTGCAGGAGCCTTGAGGGGAAAATGTGTGAAACCCGGCACGGTGCGGAGAGGGGGGCTCTGCACACAGACAGGCGGCTCTGGATGAGAGAGGCTGCACACATTCAACACGAGGGAAGCAGCCCAGTAGCTGGGCCTGACAGGCTGGGTTTGCAGGAGCCTTGCCAAGGAAGCAGGCTGAGTCCAAGCCAGGGGAGGCATGGGGAGGGTGGCTGCAGAAGCTCTGGGGCGGGTCAGCCTTTATTTCCTGTAGGTCGCTGAGGAAAGCGCAGCGAGGGTCCATAATAAGGCGTCTCGCATCAGCTTAAGGTGCTAGGTGCGCTGTTGGTACCGAGTAGCAGAGCTGGCTTTGATGGCTGGGGTTTGATGTAAACATTTCTGGTCTGAGTGGGGCGGGAGCTGGAGGGGAATGTGGTGGCTAGTGGGAGTCCTTCATCTGTCTCTGGATCTTCTGCAGCATCTCCTGCATCCTCCGCAACTGAAATGGGAGAAACACGTGTGAGGGCCAGCTCCCCGCAGCCCTTTGCCTGGGCACTCAGCACTCTGCTTCGGAGACTGGGACTGCAGCGCTGTGAGCTTCCCCATGGCAGTGCCAGCTGGGACACAACCGCTGTGCTCCCTTGTGCCAGCCACTGGGAGTTACAGCACAGAAGACTCGTCCTCTAGGCAAAGCCATGGGAATACAGAGAAAGGGGTTTCTCCTGGGAACTCCAGCGGCAGGAGTTAATTAGAGCAATGCAGCGAGGAAGGAGGGGCTGGTGAGGCGGAAGGGGTCCAGGCCAGGTCTGGCTTTAGCTCATATCTTCAGTCCTGAGCTGGAAGAGGGGAGCAGGAATGTGCAGAGGATGCCAGCCTCGGGGTGTGCCAGGGCCAGCGAGGGCAGGGAAATGGGCCGGTTAGCACCATGGACAGAGCAAACTCGACCTTCAAAGGATGCAGCTAATTCCTCTGGGGGAAAAGAACCCAAAGCCCAGTTCTGCGTGAGGGAGACCCAGGGAGGCGGTAATGGCTGCAGAGGCCAAAGGGCACTGGACAGCTTTGCACTGTGGATAGCGCTGGACTCTGTTAGCTCCTCCAGTGGGAGGGGAGTGGAAATATGCAAAGCGGGGAGTGTGTCAGGCCCTGCTGCAGGCTGCCTGTGCTGCCATGGAGAGCGAGGGGACCAGAGCCCAGCACAACTGCATGCAGGGGGTGGGAGAGAGTGCAGCTCTCAGTTCTAGCCAGGCCTCCCACATGCGGGAGTGGCTCTGGTGCAGCCCCTGGCAGGAGACACAGGCCCCGGCCCCGGCCCTCACCTCTTCGTCCTTCTCCCGAATGAGTTTCTCCGTCTCAGAGTCCGGCACTGCTGGGATAGCTGGGATGGGGAAATCTGTCCCGCTTTCCCGCGTCAGTTTGCTAGGAGGCAAAAGCGGAAGAAACAGACGTGTAGTTAGCACGGCCCTCAGTGCGCTGGAGAGGCCAGGCCAGCCGGGCAGGAGGCATTCAGAGTGACGGCACGAGGGTGGTGGAACCGCAGAGACTGTGCCCCACGAGCTGCACCTTCCAGTCCCTGCGAGACGGTGCACCAGTGGTACCAGCACCAGGGGAACTGGACCGGGCCTGAGGCGCCAGTGCCCTGTGCCTCGTGTCCGTGTTTGCACGGGCGCAAAGGGGAAGCAGGGACAGAGCAGCACCACACTGACAGGTCGGCGTGTCACACCCAACCTGCACTAGGGAACGCGACCCCACACACAGCAGACAAGGCAGACTCAGGCCGCGGCTGTGAAGGCTCCTCAGAGTTGCTCTGGTGTCTGTGCTGCCCATGGTCACACACTGCCGGGCCTGTCTCCTTCTGGGGAGCACGCAGGGCCAGGGGCAGCCCACGTGCTCACTCACTCTCTGGCCTGAAGGGGAAATGAGCAGGGCCTGCTCCCTTCCGCAGAACCCCTGCCCCCCCCCAATGGTCATGGTGCACAGGTGACTTCCCATCACAAGGGACAGGCCCACAGTAGGATCTTGCTGGAGAATTGGCAGATCAGAGAAAATCAAAATGCACAGAGGGATGGATTTACCACAGAGCCCAGAGCCGGGAGAGGGGAGTGACAGAACAGGCCAAAGTTCCTAATTCCCCCCGGGTGGGGCCCACACTCAACACCTGAGCAGCTCCCCTTTGCCACTCAAGGCGCCAGGTCTTGGAGACGGGGGAGCCAATTGGTAGGGCCCCAGCGCCTCCTCCCACCTGTGGTGACCTGCAGATATGCACACTGGGTCCGTGCGCGCTGGGGCTTCTTTCCGAGAAATCAAGCCCCAGCAAACCGCACACACAAGAGGGACTGACACTGTGCCCATCACCTTGGTATCTGAGTGTCTTCCAGAGAGGCATTGACCTGACTGGCCCCGGCCCCCTCCCGCTGCTGTGCAGTGCTGGGTTTCAATTGGGGATGGCAGGCTGCAGCAGTGCACCTCAACTTGGAGCAGGACAGGGCGAGGTTTCGGAAGGTTCTCGGTCCTGGTGGAAGCGAGTTCCACAGTCCCAGCCTGGCCCCTGAGAAAGCTCTGTCCCCTGCGCAAGTGAGCTACCTCCATGGCACCGGCTGCCAGTCCTGTCCCACTCCTGCTGCTGAGGGGCCTGCCAGACAGGCTCTGGGGCCACTGCTTGACCCCATTTGGATGTATGGGGATGTTACATTCCCCACCCTAGAAGGCCCAGGCACACAGACTCTGTGGTCACATCCAGCTACCCAGAGAGGATGCTAATGCATCCTCGGACCACGGTGCTCAGGAACAGTCCAGCTGGCAAGTGCAGCCTGGCCGCTTCATGGCAGACACTCTCTTAGTCTCTTAGTATTCTTGCCGGCAAGTTAAAGAAGTCTGGGCTGGATGAATGGACTATCAGGTGGATAGAAAGCTGGCTAGATCGTCGGGCTCAACGGGTAGTGATCAACGGCTCCATGTCTAGTTGGCAGCCGGTTTCAAGCGGAGTGCCCCAAGGGTCGGTCCTGGGGCCGGTTTTGTTCAATATCTTCATTAATGATCTGGAGGATGGCGTGGACTGCACTCTCAGCAAGTTTGCAGATGACACTAAACTGGGAGGAGTGGTAGACATGCTGGAGGGTAGGGATAGGATACAGAGGGACCTAGACAAATTAGAGGATTGGGCCAAAAGAAACCTGATGAGGTTCAACAAGGACAAGTGCAGAGTCCTGCACTTAGGACGGAAGAATCCCATTCACTGTTACAGACTAGGGACCGAGTGGCTAGGCAGCAGTTCTGCAGAAAAGGACCTAGGGGTTACGGTGGACGAGAAGCTGGATATGAGTCAACAGTGTGCCCTTGTTGCCAAGAAGGCTAACGGCATTTTGGGCTGTATAAGTAGGGGCATTGCCAGCAGATCGAGGGACGTGATCGTTCCCCTCTATTCGACATTGGTGAGGCCTCACCTGGAGTACTGTGTCCAGTTTTGGGCCCCACACTACAAGAAGGATGTGGAAAAATTGGAAAGAGTCCAGCGGAGGGCAACAAAAATGATTAGGGGGCTGGAGCACATGAGTTATGAGGAGAGGCTGAGGGAACTGGGATTGTTTAGTCTGCAGAAGAGACGAATGAGGGGGGATTTGATAGCTGCTTTCAACTACCTGAAAGGGGGTTCCAAAGAGGATGGATCTAGACTGTTCTCAGTGGTACCAGATGACAGAACAAGGAGTAATGGTCTCAAGTTGCAGTGGGGGAGGTCTAGGTCGGATATTAGGAAAAACTTTTTCACTAGGAGGGTGGTGAAGCACTGGAATGGGTTCCCTAGGGAGGTGGTGGAATCTCCTTCCTTAGAGGTTTTTACGGTCAGGCTTGACAAAGCCCTGGCTGGGATGATTTAGTTGGGAATTGGTCCTGCTTTGAGCAGGGGGTTGGACTAGATACCTCCTGAGGTCCCTTCCAACCCTGATATTCTATGATTCTATGATTAGTCGCTAGCTTTGCATCCATTTATCTCAGGGTCAGTCAGCAGCTAGCCATAGACCCAGGTCACCCAGCTAGTCATAGACTCTGGCCTTTACAAAGGACACAGCCAGGCCCTGCTCAGCGGGACAGCTCTTCCTAATGCGCATGCTGTGTCTCATGTAGGGATCAGCCTTCTAATCCCCACAATAAGACTCATCATGAAATGTGCTGGCCCAGTACGACTTAATCCGCCCAAGGCTTTGCCATGTGGCTGGACCACAGAGCATCACCTTGGGACACCAGGGATCTGTTCCTCCAGCATTCAGGGAAATTCCACAAGAGCATGAGTGCCACTTTGTGGGGCATCCAGGATTGTTAGGATGTCCCACAAGGTGTCCAACCACCCACTGGGCCGTGCGTGTCTCTGGGCACTAGGAATAGCTGATGGTCCCGGAGCATACTCCGATGGGGAACACACACTGGCCTCCCCTTGTCACTCTGCAGACAGAATGGGCCCATCAGCAGCCAGGGTTCCTCTCTCCTGTACAGGCATCTGCGGTGCTTTTGGTGGGTCAGGTACCCTAGCAAGGCCCTTCCCCTCCGTCAGTGGTCAGTGTCCTCTCTCAGCCACTGGCCGACATCCGGACCCATCAGCCAGACACTGTCACACAGCTTGGGGACCTTGATACTTGCCATCAGACGATCAGTTTGTAACCAGATAAGAACTGCTGTTGAAAGACGCCCAGATTAACGGGGAGGGCCCAGGACAAGTAGAATCCAAGACCAGTGCGGGGGCAAGTGCTAGGACTAGAGCCCCCCATGCCATTTGTGCAGCTCACCAGTACAGCAGCAAACTCACTGTATGACAGGCAGCGCTCGCCAAGCAAGCACTCGCTCCAGACAACTGCTGGATTCCGAACTCGGGTGCAAAACTTCAAAATACATTTCTTTAGGAGGAAACTCAATTTGTATAAACCTGGCCAGATTGGGATGGTCCCACGCTTCCCATGGGCAAGGGGCCATTTCACAGAAAGTGAGATTCCTGGGTGGGAGAAGAGTCTGGAACAAAACAATGGTGACTCTCGTTACACGAGGCGCAGCTCCTGGGGACAACTGCTCTGGCTGAGCTCAGTGACGAGTGAGAGTCACCCCGGTGCAGAGGGTTAGCGCACGGCCTGTGCACTGCTTCCCTCCCACCTAAACTCATGCCACTTCAGTGCTGCCCGTGCCCTGGGCTTGCCCTCTGCCCAGCAGCGAATGCCACCCAACAGCAAACTGCAGACAAAAAGGCAGCATGTGTGCAGAGGAGCGGGAGAGTGCTGGGTCAGCTGGCAGCTGGCACGACTCATTCTGGGTGATGAATCAAAGCATGTCTCTTCACACGCGGTGTTTTGCCACTTGCCCCTGGAGAACGAGGAGAGACACTGTGCTGCAGTGACTGCTCTCTGGAGTGGGCCTGTGGAGCGCTCGGCATCGGCTGACACCAGGCCGGCCTGTCTCCCAGCGAAGGGGAGAGGCTGTGGCTCTATGGAGCACTGGACTCTCCCAGTGGGAGAGCCCTGGCGCTGGTTCACATCCATCCTTTGGTGGAGTGTTGCTCTGACTTGTCACCGATCGTGGCCCCCTTGGGGTGGATCTTCAGACGCGCTCAGCGCTGGCCTGGTTCTGCTCCCACTGACGTCAGGAGGAGTTTTCCCACTGACTTCACGGGCACAGAGAAAGGCCAGCACTGAGCACTGACCAAACTCCCACCCTGGGGGATTTCGTTATTTATTATCCGACGTGTGGTCGTGCCCAACGTCCCAGCTCTGTCCAGACCCCATTGTGCTGGGAGCTGTACAAACCCAGAAGACGGAGACTGTCCCTGCCCCAGTGAGCTACAATCATATAACAGCGCCTGGAGGGGTTTGCTGCTTGTCACTAGCAAAGCATTGTGAGAGACAGCCCAGGCTGGGGAGAGTTCAGGCGGCACAGTGCTCCCACGGTCCCAGGCTGTACCCCAGGGATCCCGTCACAGTGTTGCTGTGAGCAGGATGAAATACACAGCTTGTTGTACTGACCAAGATTTGCACTTCATACACTGGTGTAAAGATTTTAAGTGTGGTGGCTAAGAAGAGTCAGGAGGAGGCTACCGGTTTGTTATTTTCTGTTTGCTTATTTCGGGAAAGGGAAGTAGGGACAGAAAAGCAGGGAAATGACTGAAAGTAGTGAAGTCTTTGCAAAGTTGGAGCTTTTTAGACTGCAGATTGCAGAAAAACAGAGAACACGAGACTCTTAGCACTAAAGAAACTGGCCATGGAGGAGAAGGAATGAGAGTGGGAGGAAAGAGAGAGAGAGAGAAAACATGAACTGGACCTCCTAGAAAAGCAGAACCAGAAACCACCAACCCCAACCATTCCTGTCACTCCAAAAATTCACAATTGGGACCACCTATGGGCCGCATACAAGACCAGCTCCTGCATTGCAGCTGGAGGCAACACCATATCAGCAAGAGATGGTGATGTAATGCCTGCCAGGGAGTGAATTGTCCAGGTTGTTAGCTGCCAGCAAGTTGCAGCTGAACCAGAGACGGGAGCATAAAGAAATGTGTCCCAGAGGAGAGCCCAGAGAAGGGGCAGGGGATCTCAGAAACCACTGAGGTGATTGAGGATTCCTGTGATTCTGTAACACAGGGAAGCAGGGTGCTTCCAAGTATGGGAGGGGCTGAGACTAGCTCCTTTCCAGCAGAAGGCAACATGCCCTCAGGCGCAGGGGCAGGAGAGGGGTTGTCAGGGATTAAGGAAATTGCCCCAGTTGGTAGCTGGCAGGGCTTTGCAGCTGAACAAGGGATGGATCCCTTCTCGGGGAGCACAGAGAATTGTGTCTTGGAGGGGAATCCAGAGGAGGAAACTGGGGAAGGAACAGTGGTAGTACAGGAATATCTTCTCATTGGGCACTTGGGAGAGGATGCTCAGGACCGAATGGATGAGTCAGCATCTGATCAGTCTGTGACCCAGGTTTTGAGAAGGAACCGTGTAACTGACTTCCTGGAGGGGAGCAGTCACACAGCTGACTTCTCGGGGACAGAGAAAGAGGTGGCGGAGGGTACCCCAATCCAGGTCCTAGTTTTTCAGGATGCTATTTCTGATAAGTTTTTGGAAAGTAACTGTGTCTCTTTAAATCAAGATGCAGCTCCAAGGCCTGTGATAACAGAGGAGTTGAGACCAGGAAATTGCCAGGTGATAGTTTGTGAGAATGCAAATGGCCCAACTGACAAAGAGGGAGGTGAGACACAGAAAGCAGCTGTGGAAAAGCTGCTGGGAAAACGTGAATCTGATCAAAGGGTAAACACACCTAGCCCAGAGAGCAAAGATCACAGCCCTCTAGGGGGCAGGGAAGGACTCAGTGCTGGGAGGGGGAAACACAGGGTAACCCTAAAAAGGGAGCTGGATTTTTTGCATATGTACACTCCTGGGGTTGGGAGACTGCTCCCCAAAGGGCCAGCCAGTATGCGGGATCCCCCTAAATACCTATCTTGCCAGACCCTGAGGTACCAAAATCCCAGAAACATGATTAAAATAAGAACCCAGGCAGAGGGGAACACTGGAGGGAAAGAAAAGCCAGTGACTGATTACATTGGAGAGAGTCAAAGGACACCATGGGTAATGAACAAACCAACCTCAAACCAGACTGTCTGAACAGAGGGCGTGGTATCATAGCGATACTTGTAAACGCCCGTCGTGATAAAAATGTTGGTATTAAAGTTAAATCTTGGGGTCAGAATTTTGATACTGATGTTAAAACTTGTGGTAACGCTAGTTCTCAGTTAATACATGTAAACAGATTTAAAGCTTATCACAATACAGAAACCAGAACAAACCTGCCTTGCTGTGTGTGAGGGGGGAACTGAGGCACACCACCTCATGGTCTTGATGGCTGGATGCCAAGAGAACTATAACACAAACTGCCTTCAAGTTAGTCAGGGACTAACCCTCTTGCAGTAAACTAAAGGGGGGAGGGAGGTGTGACTTCTGTACCTTGGGGGAGCACCCTGTATTCCTCATTTTTATATAATTGTGATATTACATATAAAGCATGCCTTGTAAGGTATCAGGGGAAAGGTTACGATCTGCTGAAAGTCATTTCTCTATCCAGATATGTGTATCATTAATGCATATGAAGTTATGAGAATTGTGTTGTGTGGTTGTCACTAAAACATGCTGTAAGTTGGGGAATCAGCCAGATGTTAGCTCCCCAGAGGCAACAGCAAGGAAAGTAACCAATGCCCGGGTGGGGTGCCAAACAACCCATCAACAGCCGTTGTCCAGCAAGGGAACTACAATGCAATGACTCACCTGCATGAGGCCAGACCAGGGGAATTGCTCAACCTGGCCTGGGGACTCAGCAATGCCCCCAGACATGCCTGGACTTGTGTTCCCCAAGCACATGGACTGAGGGTATAAAACAGAACACAGGGGCCCATGCTTGGCCTTTCTCCTTCACCCACCTACACTGCAAGCAACAAGGACACTCTGAAGCCTCCAACTGAGGGGACTGGCCCAGATTTAAAGGGTGAAATCTGTGTATATGAACTGCAATATCTAGTGGGGTGAGAAAAACTGCTTAGTCTAGTTGTTGCCCAGTCTAATAGGGTTGAGAGTTTAGACTGCGTGCTTATACATTTTTTTCTTTTGGTAACTAACTCTGACTTTTTGCCTATCACTTAATATCACTTAAAATCTATCCTTTGTAGTCAATAAATTTGATTTACCGTTTATCTTTACCAGTGAGTCTGTATGAAGTGTGGGGCAAATCTGCTCAGGTTTTGCAAAGGCTGGTGTCCACTTTCCATTGATGAAGTGGTGAACCAATTAATAAATTTGCATTGCTCAAGACAGTATATTCCTGAGGTGCAGTGCTGGGAGCTGGGGGGGATTTGGCTCGGATGCCTTTCTCTGTGTGATCCATGAGTGGCTCTGGGAGCATTCATGCAATTGTGAGAGACAGCCCAGCCTGAGAGTTAGGGGAGCACAGTGCTCCCACGGTCCCAAGCTGCACCCCGGGGAACCCGTCACAGTTCACACTCTGTACTGTGGCCAATAAAGCTTCCTCTTGCTACCCCATAGCCTACAATTGGGCAACACAGGGCGTGAGGGAAAGCTCTGGTTAGCTACATAGGCCATGTGATATTTTTTGTGTTACCAGATAGGACGACTTATGTAACTAGTCATAACCACAGCACAGACCCCGATACCTGGTATTGACCCTCAACCCGATTCCTGACTCCGTCCCTGACCCTTGGCTTGACTGCTGACTTGGACCTCAGCTTGTTCTTGACACGGATACTGGCTCTGACACCTTGCTTCAGTTCCTGGCTCCCAAGCTGTTGCCACTAGTCCTGCCTACCTCCGCCTTGGATCCTGAGAGTTTGCCTGGACCCCACATAACCCATGGAGAAGGCCGGCCCGGTGGGGACATGGAGGCAGTGGGACACCCCTTACCCGGTGTGACGTTGTGTATAACGTTGTACCCCATAAGGCTTCAGGGAAATATGCTTGTGAATGTATATATGATATAACTGGAATAGGTTTTATGCTACATATGCCATGTAACATATCTATGTAAAGGTTATGATCTACTGAATATATTCATCCTATTTGTATGCATGTGTCATTGTTGTATTCGAAGTTATGAATACTGGCTGGGTACTTGCTTGATTTATAAGTAGCCTTAGTAAAGCATTTGGTCAGTTGCTTGAGAAAGTAATGTGCAAATTAAGTGCCCAATCAAGAAACACTTAAAGGACAATGAATCTTGGAAGGCTCCAATCCACATAAGAAGTCTACCTGAGGACGTTCAGGGTAGCATGTAAACAATGGCTGCTGCCTGTAAAGACTGAGTCATGCATGGACATGTGACTTGCCCATGGGACTCCAAAACTCCATGTTGGAGCTGGACTTTGCATAGGAGAGAGGAGGTGGTCTCCACCCACAAGAGAAAGTCTATTTAAGCCCGTGGGAGACGCCTCCATTTTGTCTTGAGCTGGCTAAAGAGAGAGCCTCTCCACCCCCAACGATACCTGAAAGAAACTGGAACAAAGGACTGTAACTACAGGGGGGGGTGAGTGATTGCTGGACCCAGACTAGAAGGGGACTAGTCTGTAAAAGCAAGCTTACTGGAACACTCTGAGGGTGAGGTTTTATCTGTATTCAGTTTTATTACTGTATTAGGCTTACATTTGCGTGTTTTATTTTATTTTACTTGGTTCTGTCTGCTATTACTTGGAACCACTTAAATCCTACTTTCTGTATTTAATAAAATCACTTTTTACTTATTAATTAACCCAGAGTATGTATTAATACCTGGGGGGGGGGGGGACAGCTGTGCATATCTCTCTATCAGTGTTATAGAGGGCGAACAATTTATGAGTTTACCCTGTATAAAGTTTAATGGTAAAATGGATTTATTTGGGGTTTGGACCCCATTGGGAGTTGAGCATCTGAGTCTTAAAGACAGGAACACTTCTTAAGTTGCCTTCAGTTAAGTCTGCAGCTCTGGGGCACGTGGTTCAGACCCTGGGTCTCTGTTGTTGAGTCAGACACGCCAGTCTGCTCCAAGACAGGGGGCTGGAGTCCCAAGTTGGCAGGGAAGGCAGGGGCAGAAGTAGTCTTGGCACATCAGGTGGCAGCCCCCAGGGGGTTTCTGTGATCCAACCTGTCACACCCGGCATGTCCCACCAGGCACTAGACATTCCTGAATGGGTTGACAACCCCCCAGAGGAACTTCCCCCATTGCGAACACAAGTGGTGCAGCTCTCATCTGAGAACCAGGCTCTGCAGGTGCAGATCACCCAGTTACTGCGAGAGCAGGCCGCCCAGGCTTGGGACGAGAACAGTGCGCTCCAAGCATGCGGTGCGGTTGTTCACCTGGACCCCAGACTGACACTCCCCCTCCCAGAGCACTTCAACAGAGACTGCCAAAACTTCAGCAGGTTCCTAAACCAATGTTATCTGCTCCACCCCCATTTCTACCCCACTGACCAGGCCACAGTAGGACTCATAACTACTCTCCCGTCGAGGGAGGCGCTGGATTGGGCTTTGCCTCTACTAGAACGACAGAGCCTGACACTGTCACACTGGGAAACCTTCCTCCAGGCCTTCTCCTCTATTTTTGATGACCCCCATCATGCTTGGTTGGCTGAGGCAGCTCTGCAAAAACTACAGCAAGGGCAGAGACCACCTGCCTCCTCGGCCACCCACTGTAGGTGGCTCCTCTCCAATACAGAGTGGAACAAAGTGGCCCGGCGCTACCAATTCTGGTGAGGATCATGCGAAAAGACGAGATGAGCTGGAAATGCCGACCCGTCTAGATGACTTAGCTGGCCTCACCGTATGCACTGACAAGTTGCACAAGCGAAGTGAAGAAAGGAAGGGGACTGCGTTGCCTCCTAGCTGATGGCCCCGAGTACCCATCTCCAAGCTGATCCCAGAAACCAAGCAAATTGGTGCAGCCCATCATGTGACCCCGAAGGAGAGGGAGTGGATTGGCACAGCTCCACTGCCTACAACGGGGTTACACCAGTTTACATCCCCTGAGAAAATGGCCCAAAATACATATAAATCACCACATGCACACACGATCACTGACACTTTTAGGACCCCAAAGCAAACCCCATAATCAGTACAGTCCACGTGGAATGACAGAGGCAGGCTTCTCCCTGATCACAATATCATGTGTGCTGGGCATGGACCTGTCATTTATGCCATGGAAGCCGGCCCAAGAACCAGTGACCCTACTTTTTACACACAAGAAACAGGGGCCACCCGCAGTGATGGGAATGGCTCACCAGCATCACCACTGTTTTACTGCTCAACAGCCTTCCCAAGTGACTGACAAGCCTGTATCTTCCTCACAGGCAGAGCGCCTCAATAGTTCGTACAGATGTATCAGTCCAGGCTGAGGGCTGAAAACAGGAGGCCCCTATCTCTTGTGGCCTGGACACTGAGTGGGATGCTAGGACCAGAAGCTTATCACCACATCTGGGATATCAACAGGGTTGGTAATATGACCTGTTCCAACTCCCAGGGATTTGGGCAGAGGTTGCTAGCCAAAAACACATTAGCAGCATTCACTTGTTTTAGGGGGCTGGACTCCTCTTCCACATCATAATAGAGGCTCAAATTAAACGTGTATCCCAAATTAAAAAACATGGTAAGAGGACCAAAAAAGTGCCATCGTGGCTAAACATGAAAGTAAAAGAGGCTGTTAGAGGCAAAAAGGCATCCTTTACAAATTGGAAGTGAAAATTCTACTGAGGAAAATAGAAAGGAGCATAAACTCTGGCAAGTCAAGTGTAAAAGGATAATTAGACAGGCTAAAAAAGAATCTGAAGAGCAACTAGCAAAAGACACAAAAGCTAACCGCAAATAAATTTTTAAGTGCACCAGAAGCAGGAAGCTGCCAAACAATCAGTGGGGCCACTGGATGATCAAGGTGCTAAAGGAGCACTCAAGGAAGATAAGGTTGTTGGAGAAGCTATATGAATTATTTGCTTCACTGCAGAGGATGTGAAGGAGGTTCCCACACCTGAGCCATTCTTTTTAGGTGACAAATCTGAGCAACTGTCCCAGATTGAGGTGTCAAGAGAGGAGGTTTTGGAACAAATTGATAAATTAAACAGTAATAAGTTACCAGGACCAGATGTTATCACACAGGAGTTCTGAAGGAACTCAAATGCAAAATTGTAGAATCACTAACTGGTATGTAACCTATTGCTTAAATCAGGCTCTGTCCCAGATGACTGGAGGATAGCTAATGTGACATCAATTTTTAAAAAAGGCTCCAGAGGTGATCCTGGCAATCACAAGCCAGTAAGCCTAACTTCAGTACCAGGCAAATTGGTTGAAACTATAGTAAAGAACAGAATTATCAGACACATAGATGAACACGATTTGTTGGGGAAAGAGTCAACACAGGTTTTGTAAAGGGAAATCATGCCTCACCAATCTGCTAGAATTCTTTGAGGGGCTCAACACACATGGAGAAGGGGGATCCAGTGAATATAGTGTACTTGGAGTTTCAGAAAGCCTTTGACAAGTTCCCTCACCAAAGGCTTTTAAGCGAAGTCAGCAGTCATGGGATAAGAGGGAAGGTCCTCTCATGGATCAGTAACTGGTTAAAAGGTAGAAAATAAAGGATAGGAATAAATGGACAGTTTTCAGAATGGAGAGAGGTAAATAGTGGTGTCCCCCAGGGGTCTGACCAGTGCTGTTTAACGTATTAGTAAATGATCTGGGAAAAGGGGTAAACAGTGAGGTGGCAAAATTTGCAGATAATACAAAATTACTCAAGATAGTTAAGTCCAAAGCAGACTGCAAAAAGCTACAAAAGGATCTCACAAAACTGGGTAACTGGGCGACAAAATGGCAGTTGAAATTCAGTGTTTATAAATGCAAAGTAATGTACATTGGAAAACATAATCCCCACTATATATCGAAAGTGATGGGATCTAAATTAGAGAGATCTTGGAGTCATTGTGCATAGTTCTCTGAAAACATCTGCTCACTGTGCAGAGGCAGTCAAAAAAGCTAGCAGAATGTTAGGAACAATTAGGAAAGGGATAGATAATAAGACAGAAAATATCATAATGCCACTATATAAATACTGCATGCGGTTCTGTTCACCCCATGTCAAAAAAAGTTATATTAAAATTGGAAAAGATACAGAGAAGGGCAACAAAATTGATTAAGAGTATGGAACAGCTTCCATATGAGGAGAGATTAATGAGACTGGGACTTTTCAGCTTGGAAAAGAGACGACTAAGGGGGGATATGATAGAGGTCTATAAAATCATGAGTGGTGTGGCAAAAGTGAATAAGGAAGTGTTATTTATGCCTTCACATAACACAAGAACCAGGGGTCACCCAATGAAATTAATAGACAGCAGTTTTAAAACTAACATAAGGAAGCACTTCTTCACACAACACACAGTCAGACTGTGGAATTCGTTGTTAGGTGATGTTGTGAAGGCCAAAAGTAATATTGTGTTCAAAAAAGAACTAGTTAAATTCATGGAGGATAGATCCATCAATGGCTATTAGCCAAGATGGTCAGGGATGAAACCCCATGCTCTGGGTGTCCCCAGACTCTGACTGCCAGAAGCTGGGAATGGGAGACAGGGGATGGATCACTTGATGATTCCCTGTTCTGTTCCTTCCCTCTGAAGCACCCAACATTGGCCACTGTCAGGACATTGGGCTAGATGGACCTTTGGTCTGACCCAGTATGGCCATTCTTATGCTCTTACCCATGGGAAGAAATAGTAGCAATAATCATGTCCAAGAGGAACCCTGTAGGTTCTAGGATGCTCCTCTGTCTTGGGGCTTTCTACAGCACCTGTCGCCCCCGCATCTGAGTGCTATATGGAGTCTTTTGCCCCCTCCCTTCTCTGGTTATGGTGGTGGTGAAGTGTAATCCAGCTGCTAGTGGAAATGTGGCACAGAGATAGGCACATGTCACGACCCACCATGGAGGCTGGACAAATGCATTGTCCTTGTTGGGGGGTTAGGATTGACTAATAGGCACCATCAGGCTCATCGTACATGAGCCCTAGCATATCCCACCAGCTGCTGCAGAGGGAATGTGGCTGCCCAGACTGAGTTTGCTACAATTGAGTGGGGAAGGAACTTGTTCTTTTTCAGTCTGGTGTTAACTGATACTTTCACTGTGGCAGTTTATGGCAGCCACACTCGGAGCTCCCCGAACTCTTCTTATCTCTCTCCTCCCTGAGAGCCTGAACAGCTAATCTGTCCAAAAGCTGCAGGCTTTTACCACCCGAGCCCCAGGGCCGATGCACTTGAAACAGCCCCTCTTGGCTCACTGTTTGGGTGTGTCCTACGACCATACGACTTCACTTTCAGATATGGTAGGGCTCCACCCGTATGTCCAAACTAAACTCCTTGGTCATATGCTGCTATTGGATTCCCCCAAGACAGCAGCTCCCTATTATAATTCTAGAACGAAAGGCCATTGAATGTTGGCTCAGATTCTCAAGTGTAGTTAAGCGCCTAATGCCCATTGATTTCAAGGGGAGTTAGTTGATTAACCCCAATGAAATCAGTTAGGCACCTAAATATCACTGAGGATCTGAGCCACTGGGACTGAATTCTAATCCCTACTCTGGTGTCTGACCATAAGGCCTTTGCTGTATTCCACCTTTATGCACAGAACTTGGGTATGGCCTGAACTTCCTCCTCTGCCAGTTGTCTGAGGGCTAGAAATTGTTCCCACGGCTCAGTAATGCAGGAGGCTTAGCTCAGGAGAGGCAGCACCATGCTGGGCTCAGCAGGGTAAGTACCTGTGTCTGCCTTTGGTGGAATGGTCCATCTCCTGGCCACTGTTTAGGGCAGTGGTTCCCCTAAACGCCTCCTGTGTCCACTTGGCCCAGATCCGGGGCTCTGGCCAAGCTGTCTCCGGAGCCACCACGGGGGTGCTCACAGACTGTGCATGCTTTAGTAATACTAGGGCTGCACAAGAAGGAATGCCTTCGCAACAGCACTGGTTACTGAGCCCCATTCACAATGCCAGCCCGTTAGACTACTGCATGCCCACTGGTGATTCTGGGCTGCAGAACCACCATGACTGATGATGATGCACAAGAAAGAAAGAGACCAGCTTGACTCTCAGACTCCAGGCAGAGTCTGAAAAGAGACAGTCATAGTAACTGAGCCCTGCTGGATTGGAAATGACTGGGGCACAATAAACCATGGGCCTAGCGTGCCATTTCACACGGTCACTTTCCGGAGTAGATATGGACGGGACCAAGACAGCATTTGATACAACAAAATACTTTTTATGAACTAACACAGGTAGAACAGATACACAGGGCCGGCTGCAGCCTGTGACAGCAGATCAGAGCGACACTCCACCAAAGGACAGCCATGAACCAGCGCAAGGGAAGGGACCAGGGGAGAGTTCAGTGCTCCAGAAAGCTCCCAGCCTGCTGGTGTCCTTGGGAGACAGCACTGCCTGGTGTCATCTGATGCGGCGGGATCAGCGGGGTCACTCCATAGAGCAGTCGCTGCAGCACAGTCCCAAGGTGGAGGACTCTCTCCTTCTTCCCCAGGGGGATGCCGCAAAACAACGTACACGAAGAGACGAGCTTAGATTCATCTCTATGAATGAGCCATTAGAGCTGCCAGTTTAGCCTGCTATCTGGGTGTCACCATCCACTCAAGCTATGGGCAGACAGCTCCTTACGGGACCGACCTGCCCTCTGCTGTGTTGGCCTAACTCCGGAGTAGCTCTGCTGAAGCCATTGGAGTTACACCAGGGTGAGAGGAGAAGCAGCAGTAGGGGCCAGAGCCACAGCTGGTGTTAACTGCAGTCATTCTCTGATTGCAACACGGGTACGGAGCTTTTCCCCAGCAGAGGTTCTGGCCCTACAGCTCAGTGCATACGTGAGGGCACTGCAGATAGTGAGCAGCAGATACATGGGCAGAGGGCCTGACTCTCCCCTGCCCTGCGCCCTAGGCCACCACCTACACCTGGGCAAAACCTGACCGGAGGAGAAGCCAGAGCACTGTGCACAGCAGCGAGTGACTCCACAGGGAGCTCTCCCTCCCTCCCGGAGTGCTACTGGAGAGACCTGTGCTGGCCACGGAGCTGCCCCTTGCTTTCTGGCTGTGCACATGGGGGAGGAATGCACCCTGGCACTGCAGCCATGTTGTGCCAGCTACACACGGGGTTGTGTGTCCCGCCCAGGCAGTACTGCTGGCACAGGCGCCTTCCAGGCTCGTTCGGAAGTAACTGTGCTGGTGCTAGGGGTAGCCTGGGGCAAAGGGGATTCTTGGGGTGGGAAGTGGCATGGCTGGGATGTTCCAATGATCTGGCTGGTGCCTGGCTGCTGCAAGGCCCATCTGGCAGGGATGCTCTAATCAGCCCCCATCAGCCACAGGAGTGGGTGCTTCAGGCTCCCCCTGCCCCCGGGGCTCTGCACAGCGCAGAGATGAACGTGACCCATGGTTTTTCTGCACAGCGCCTGTCATTGTGGTTCGGTGTGCAGGGAAGGGTGGCCTCACCCTGCACCCCTGCTGCCCGCACACCAGTATCATGCCACGTTCCTTCCTCAGCAAGGGAACCAGCCCAGCCTTGGGCTAACCCCCAAAGGAGAGAGGCTGTCAGGGATAGATGGTCTCCTCTAGCTCTCGTCCCTGACCTGCCTCTCCCAGGCCCATTCCGAGATGCAGGCACCATGGCTCTGCTCCCCTGGACTTCCCCGTGCAGAGCTGAGTGCAGAGGCTGACAGAGGCTGTCATAGCGGGCTGCTTGTGACTCCCAAGGTTCTCAGCAGAGTGGGCACTTGTGCCTGGCTCCATCCTGCTGCTCCTGTGCCCGCTCCCCCCGTATCCCCACAGGCCCTGTGCCCGCTCCCTCCATACCCCCACAGGCCCTGTGCCCGCTCCCCCCGTACCCCCACAGGCCCTGTGCCCGCTCCCCTCATACCCCCACAGGCCCTGTGTCCACTCCCTCCATACCCCCACAGGCCCTGTGCCCGCTCCCTCCATACCCCCACAGGCCCTGTGCCCGCTCCCCTCATACCCCCACAGGCCCTGTGCCCGCTTCCCCCTATGCCCCCGCAGGCCCTGTGCCCGCTCCCTCCATACCCCCACAGGCCCTGTGCCCGCTCCCCTCATACCCCCACAGGCCCTGTGCCCGCTCCCTCCGTACTTGCGGTTCCTCTCCTTCACCACCATGCGGGTCATGCTCTGGATGCACTGCGCCCGGTAGTTCTCGTAGTGGGTCTCTCGTGTCACGTCCTTGAGGTCCTGCATGTGGGTCTTCACCAGCATGGTGCGCAGCTTCACAAAGTCGCAGTGCGCAGGGTTCTCCACTGCAGGGGAGGGGCCTGGCTTAGATGGGCAGATCTCGGGGCCACCCAGCAGAGCAGGGCCTCCCCCAGGTGGGTGGGGGAGCTGAGGGCTGAGAGAACAAATGGCCCGGCACTGCAGAAAGGCAGAGCCCTGCTTTGAATTGGCCTGGCTCCATAGCTGCACGAGGGGATGATGAGGGCTAAGGAGGGCCCTGCAGCAGGCCGGGGACCTCGCCCTGGCCTCCCCCAAATCATATGGAGGTGGGGCAGCACCTTAGTGCCCCCGAGCACCCCCACTGAGATCGCCGGCCACAGCCCTGCCTGCTGAGACCGGCAGCAGTCCCCGTCCGTGAGCACCACTGCCCTGGGGGTGGGGGTGGGCGCAGGAACATGGAGGAGGACGTGGTCCCTGAGCCTCTGAGCTACAAGCCAAACCCGCCTTACCTTCCACGATGCCCCAGGGATACAGTCGCCCACGGACTCGCCTTCCTTTGGCCTCCACAACCGTGTTGCTGCCAATCACAGCGAAAGGGATGCTCTCCTGGAACAGAGCTAGGGTTATTCCTGGCCACGGCCTCCCCCAGCCCCGGCGCTCTGGGACCCCAGGGTCCATCTGCACTGGAGTGGGCATTGTCATTCCCCATGTGGGCAGACACACACGCACCAGCTTGCTCACTACACTTGTGTAGCTCTGGCTGCCCTGAGAACAATCCCATCGGAGCTCCTATGCACGTACTCGGACGGCCTGTCCAGCTGCGGCGACGCTGCTATTTTTGGCATGCGAGCTCTGACTCAGCTAGCGCGGGTGCGTTCACCTGAGTGGAAGTTACACAGCCAGCTCCAGCACCCTCTATTTGCTCTGCAGTCCTGCTAACAAGCCTGGTTAATGCATTCACTGGGATCTCACTAGCCACCACCTAGCACAAAGTTGCCCAAACTACAACTGGAAGGACACACCGTGTCTGAGCTAAATCCAGCCCCTGGCACGGGAGTGCAAGTAGCTTTCCACTGCTGGCGCTCCTTCCCCTTGAGATCAGCACTCAGGGAAGGAGCGGGGCCAGCGGGAGAGAAAGTGGAGCAGTGAGAGAGGAGATGGGCTGGAAGGGAGAAGCCAGCTGCAAAGGGTCACACAGGGTTGGTAGTACCAGGTACGTCCCGCTGAACAGGAGCCAGAGCACCCCAGAGCAATGGCTGGAAAGGACCTGGAGAGCTGCTGCTGGCTAGGAACGGAAGAGCCATGTAAACTGACGGTTCAATGGGAGCCGGAGCAGGGCCCGAGTCTGGGCCCAGCCGCTGATCTAGCAGCCCAGCAGCAGTGGACTTGCGACAAATCACCGCTGTGTTCATCCTGCTGCAATTCCTGCCAGCTGGGCCAGGAAACAGCATCTTACTGGCCCTCCTGGTCCTTTCTGCAAGCCCGTCACTCAGACGCTCACCTCCCATACTCTCAGTAGCCAGCAGAGATCACTGGCGGATCCCCTACTAGCCCAGAGAACCAACTGGATGGCTGCCCCTCCCTCTGCTCCATACAGCACAGCGTGATGCTGGGGTCCACCATCCGGGCCTGACGTGCCATGCTACAGGCTAGGGCAGCTCGGTACCTCGTGCTGGGCCACCACCCTGGTTCTGTGCCCCCCGAGCTCAGAATGACAGCAACATGACAGTGATGCTGCTGGCTGGGCAGGGGGAGCCCAGGGAGGAGGCTGGGAGACGCCATTGCAGGCGTGATCCTGCCCGTGCTGGACTCAGTGGCAGGTTTGCTGTCGATGCCAGCGGGAGCAGGAGCAGGCCCAGGGTGCTTTACAGGCCACTCTGGCAAAGGAGCCGTGAACTCAGCTGACGCGCTCAGCAGTTTGTGTCCAGCTCTCCTCACTGCCAGCAGCTAGTAACACCGAGTCCCCGTGACCACAGTCTATATTCTTTCCTTCAGGTTTCTTTTAAAAGATTTATTGTCAAAGGCAGCTGTCACTCTGCTGGCTCCGAAACCTCCCTAACCTTCATTTACACCTGGGCACTGTCTCTCTCTAGTGCTTTCCCCCAGGGTTCTTCTAATGCCCGCACTTTGGAAGACCTACCTGCCTTAGTCCTTTGGTACATGTCCACTCATTCCTTTATCTGCCACTGGTTGCTCTCCCTCCAAACCCCGAGCTGGTTCTTCCCCCACACGCTGTATTTTCAGGGTGTCAGATCTCTGAGCAGCCCCTCCTGCAGCCACACTGGCTGATTCGTGCTCCTTGACGCTTTCCTTTTCAGAGGATCTAGCCTTTGGGGATCCCCCACCCTTCTCCCAAGCCTGTGGATTTTAACCCTCCCTCCCATTGCTCCTTACTCACTAGATCAGGTGATTCTCCAGAACTGACTAATGCCCAGGTGCTGCTGCGTTCTGCACGTACCTTGTGGGGTCTAATTCCATTACCTCCTGTTCTTGGTCAGAGCCTCCCTCCCAGTAAACAGATGATCCAGGAAGGTTTCCCTTCTGCCTGGACTATAAAGCTGCCCTTCTCAGAGCGTAGAAGCCACTGGGCTGAGGCATGTCTGGCTGTATTTGTCATGCAAGATATACCTGGGGCTTAGCAGGTGACTCTGACCCTGTTCCCTGAGCTGCATTCAGTGGGACAGCTGCTCTCATCCGCTCACCTTCAATGCCTGGTCCTGCAGCTTGAAATCCTCATCTTCATCAGAGTCGCACTCAGGGAACTGATAGATCCGGATCCCGTAATGTTCGATTTCTTCTCGAATCTGAACAAAGAAACAAGACCCCTGACTGACGGCTCTGGCGCTCAGCCCTGTCTTACGGCACCCTCATTTTAAGGGCATCCCAGGAGAGAGAGGAATACGTTATGCTCACCTACATGCCAACTACTGTCTGTTCTTCCATCTCACACCGAACAGTACAATCCAGACACCGGTGGTTCATTTCCTATGGTTTCCAAACAGGCCAGGTCCCTGGGCCACTTTCTCCCCAGGGCCAGTTCTGACCATTGTCTCGTGCCCCAGGGACCCTCGCAGCTGCACTCTCTGCAGCCTGGCCTGTACCTCCCTCCCTCTTCTCACCAATCCTCAGACTCCATGAGGCCAGAGGGACCAGCTCTTGTCTCTTACATCCTCCATTTCAAAGGGGTTGCACCCTGCTGTCCCTTCCCTTGGTATCGTGTAGGACTCTGCAGCTCCCTCTCTGTCCTCTCCCGTTCCTGGGATACTGAGGGGTGCACTCGGGTACTCTGGTTTAAAACAGGCCTTGGCTACCGTGACCCAATGGGACGGAATACCCTGGGGTGCAGCAGCACCCGGGGAGTGATGGCGGAGGCTGGGGTGTTGACAGGCTCATTGTACCAGGCCAGTGCCCGGACATGCACAGGACACCCTGGCTGAGTCCCAGGAAGCACACAGCTGCTCCCCTGGCTGTCAATGGTTAACGGCGCTGGTGGGGAATTGTGGCTCCCATTTTTCCAGTACAGATGCAGTGCCAGAGTGAAAGACCCTAGTGTCAGCCGGGGCGGGGGCGGGAGGAGTAGTCCATTACTTGGGCTGGGGGGAGGGAGGAATTCAGAGGCAGCCAGGCCTCCTCTCACCTTGCTTTTCTTGCACTCCACCTCTGAGGGCGTCAGGGTGTCAGCTTTTGCCAGGATGGGCACAATGTTCACCCGCTGATGGAGAGCTCTCATGAATTCCACATCCAGGGGACGAAGACTGCTGACAGAGGGCAGAGTTAGCCCTGTAAATTGGGGCTGGATGTTCTTGTAGCTACAGGACTCTGGCAGTGTGAGCATCCGCCAAGCATTGCCCTGGCAGTGCCAGCTGGGGACTCCACAGTGTGAGCTTCCCCAGAGCAGTGCCCTGGCAGTGCCCAGACAGGACTCTGGCAGTGCAAGCATCTACCAAGCATTGCCCTGGCAGTGCCAGCTGGGGACTCCACAGTGTGAGCTTCCCCAGAGCAGTGCCCAGCCAGGACTCCAGCAGAGCGCGCATCCCCCTGGCAGTGCCAGCTGGGGACTCCACAGTGTGAGCTTCCCCAGAGCAGTGCCCAGCCAGGACTCCGGCAGTGTGAGCATCCTACAGTCATTGCCTCCCCACTGCCCGCTGAGCCCCCTGCAATGCAAGCGTTCCCACAGCAGCCCTCAGCCAAGACTCCTGCAGCAGGGCCGTCAGTGCTTGGCTGGGAGTCCAGCGCTGTGAGCATCACACTGTGGGCCCACCCAGGGCCAGCACTCATTTATTGAGCAGCAAGTCTAGCTCACTAGTGCTGTGTCTAGGACTTGTGGCTAAGGTGGTTTGCAGCATTCTCAGGGAAGGAGGGAGGGATCGGCTGTGGCTGGATTTCCCATACCCATGTCCAAAGGGTGAGATGAAGTAGAGGCAGCAGTGCACACGGTTGTCCTGGATGTTCTTCCGGTTCAGGCCGCTCTCATCCCGGAAATATTGCTCAAATTGCTGATCTATGTAATCAGCCACAGGTTTCCAGCTGGGAAGAGAGGGGACAGGGTGGAGAGAGCCAAGTGAGCCCAGTCCCTGGTGCGCCGGCCAGCATGTTACAAGAACTCCCTGCACTAGGAAATGTAAGACCACCAGCTTGGAATTAGCCTGCTTCCATTGTCCTGCGGGAGCTGCAGGGAGCTGCTGCGCCTCTCCAGCCAGGACCTAGATGTGAGAAGCTACGAGCTTCACTAGTGCTGAAACACAGGGATGCCTGCACCAGAACCCAGGCCAGCATCTGATCTCCGACAGTGCAAATGGCGGAGGGCAATCAGGGGAAATTCTCATCCTCCTCTGTCAGCCTCGCATCCCGAATTAACCTTGCAGGCCTGGGGAACTGTCCTTCATCCAGGCCTCAGCTAAGATAACAGAGCATGTGCATCATAAAGTGCTGAAAATGTAACAGGCCCTCACCTGACAGAAGTGATGTGCCAAATCAGGTGCTTCTGTACCCCACACTAGCACTCGTTAGTACTAATTACACCACAGCTAGAGATCTGGGACTCTGCTATTAGACCCATGTTATGATAGCTGCCTCTTTAGCTCAAGCAGTAGAAGCTGATGCTTTCCCCCCGCGGTGCCAGGTTCAGTGCCCCCGATGACCCACACACGGGCACTGCACTGTCCATGAGCACTAGCTCGCAATCTGCTCCCACAGGCAGGAAGACAAACCACAGATCCCGCTGCCCCATGTTCTGCTGCTGTCTCACAAATACTTGTGTAGCCACTGGACAGGGGAGAGTTGTGTCCTCCTGTACAGGTCAGCCCACGGAGAACAGCAGCTAACGTAGAAGAGGTCTGAGCTATGGAACTGAAGATGGTGGGTTCACACCCAGCTGCTAAGCAGTAAATATAGACACGTACAGCTGCTAGGGAGAGGAGCCTGGTGTGACTGTTAGCAGGGGGCTAGACTGTAAGATGTGCTAGGAGAAGTGAATGGGGGACACTGTACTAACATTCGTTCTGCTGGTGCAGTTTATTATTTATTGGGTGTGACGAAGTGGGACTGTTCTTAATGTTTCCTCTGAATATTGTAGGGATGCCTCAGTTTCCCCTATGCATTTCTTAAGTCTCTAGGTGGTGGGATAAAGGCCAGTCTGCATAAATCACTGACACTCTGTCTCCTGGCAACTAATGGCCGGGGCCCTTCCCCCCTGCACGGAATAGCTAAAGGTGTGGGAGAACAAAGAGGTCAGGTGACCTCCTGGCCCGGAAAGAGACAAAGCCCAGAGGAGGAGGGGCTGGAGGGTATGTCAGTTTGGAGCTGGCTGGGGATGAGGAGTGAAGTGCAGACGTGGGTGTCTGGCTCACTGCCCCCCAAAATGGACCCGGCTGAGGGGTCCTGTTCTCTGTACCTACAAGCTCTGTTTTAGACCATGTTCCTGTCATCTAATAAACCTCTGTTTTACTGGCTGGCTGAGAGTCACGTCTGACTGCGAAGTGGGGGTGCAGGGCCCACTGGCTTCCCCAGGACCCCGCCTGGGCAGACTCGCTGTGGGAAGCGCACAGAGGGGCAGAGGATGCTGAATGCTCCAAGGTCAGAACCAGGAAGGTGGAAGCCGTGTGAGCTTCTTGCCCTGAAGACAGTCTGCGCACAGAGAGGAGACTTCACCGGAGTCCTGGCGGGCTTTGTAGGGAGCAGTTCCAGAGCATCGCCCGGGGACTCCGTGACATTGGGTTAATGGGAGCTGGCTGTTTGCGGCGGCCTGAGACTGAGAGCAGTTGTTGGGGTGGGATTTTGCCTGTGTCCAGGGCAGGAGAGCCTGGTCCTGAACTTGATTTAAAAGAGCAGCCTCACTCTCCTTCACACCTGTTACAGCTGGGGGAGGGGGAGAGAGGGTGCTGGGTGTCTGTCACCAGTTTGAATCCTGCCCAGTGTAGCTCCCACACGTCTGGGGGCTCTGCCCCATTTCCAGCTCCCCCAGCCCCACGCACTCCTGTGCTCTGCATTACACTGTAAGCTCTTCAGGGTAGGGCTGTCTCTGACATGTGTTCAGACAGAGCATAGCACCATTGGGGCCGAGCCCGAACCACAGCTGCCTCCCTGGGCATGTGGCAGAGCTGGTCCCGCTGTGACTGGCACAGAGGGGGTGGGAAGCAGATCAGACAAACAAAGAAAAAGCCACTCATCTTTTCTGGTAAATCTCTGGGTTGCTGGACCGGTCTCACCATCTGTTGGGGTCTGGGTCAGGATTGTTGGACTTTTAAGGTTGGCCATACGGTTTGTCTGATCTGTAGCTGTGTCTGGGGAAAGGCAGTGTTTCCCAGTGGGTAGAGCACTGGACTGGACTGGGACTCTGGGTTCTAGTCCCAGCTCTGCCACTGGCGGGCTGGTGACCTTGGGCAAATCACTGCCCTGTGCCTCAGTTTCCCCATCTGTAAAATGAGGATAAGGACCCTACCCTCTGGAGTGCTGTTTAAGAGCTAGGTGGCATTATTTCCTTGACTTCCTTTGGTTCAAGCTTAAGTGTTTCTCTGCACCACAAGATAGACATACTGGCAGAAATGAATCCAGAACAATGGGGTTTGTTAATGGGTGAACCTCACACCACAGGTGGAGTCAGGGCCTGCATGCACACATCCCTAGCCCTGGAGCTTTGGCAGATGTAAGAGCTGGAGTGTGCCAGGCTGACTTTCCAAAGTTGTTTTCCTGGCTGAGTCCCTCACATGCTGTGCATGCATTGTGCAGATAAATCACAGGAGCAACAAACAGCCAGACCAGACCAGACATTTACCCTGCAAGGCAGCCTGGGAAGCCAGGAATTCTGTGCCAGCCATGAACATTGCCACTTTGTTCAGCTCCCTCTCCGGGGTCATCGATAACTGTAGTGATAAGCACTGACACCAGGACTGCCCTCCGCACACGATGGCTCAGTTACTACTGCTTTTATGTTCCTCTCTCCAGACCAGTGTCTGCCCCGCGCAGCTGCTGAGCACCAGGCTTCCAGGTCATGAGCAGAAAGCCTGATTTGCACCCCGAGCCTCCTCCAGTCTCTGCTGCCCCACCCCAAGAGGATGTGAGCAGTTCAGTGAGGCAGGGTTGGTTTGTGTGCAGTGGCCTGCGCTCATCTAGTACTTGGTGTCATTTCTGTTCTCTCCAGGGGCCAGACTGCCCAGTGGGCGTGGCTGCCTGGGCTCCTGCTCATCCTGCCAGGCGAACTGCGGAGCCATGGCCCCTTCCTCTCCTGTGGGACGTACCATTCCGTGTTGTTCACGGCGTCGCCGAATCCTGGGGTGTCCACGATGGTCAGGCGCAGTTTGACCCCCTTCTCCTCAATGTCCACCACGTGTTTGGTGATCTCCACCGTCTGAGTAATGCGCTCTGGAACAGCAACAGAAGCAGTCAGTGGGCTGATCCGGCAGGGGCCGGGGGGAGCCCAGCTTGGCTGCACCAGGATGGCGGAGGCCCAGATCAGTTACCCTTGGGGCAGCTGCAGGGCCAGCCTGCGCCAGGTACCGGTGAGCACAGGCATGGCCTGGGGGCGATGCAGAGCTGTGCCTTGCTAGCGAGCACTAGCAGGGATTGTCTCAGCTCCACAGCACACAGGGGCAGGGCTGTATGGGGGCAGGACCATGGCCTGGCCTCTTCTCAGCTCCTCCCCTTGCTCTCTGGGGCGATCTGTGCCCCACGGATGCTCAGAGGGGACAGCCCTTGTGCTCTCCTGACTGCAGGCCCCTCGACTGGGCCTGGCCCTTGTTCAAGGGTGCAGGGGCTGGGGGTGAGAGAGCTCCTTGCTCCCTCTTCCCCCACTGCGCGCCTGTGCCAGGGGCACTTGGAGCACTCCTCTGGTGGTAACGCACGGCGGGCAGGGAGCACGTTGGGAGGTAGAAAGAGACGAGTGGAGAAGAGGCAGCTGCAGGGCTCCCCTGAGAGAGAGGAAAAGGGGCAGTAGCCCCAGTCGGGGAGCGACTGGGCAGGGCGGCATGAAGGGAGTGATGGGAAAATCAGTCCCACGGTGATTTCCAGAGGAGTCTGGGCTCGTTACACTCACCAGGGCAGGGCAAGAGGCTGAGCAGAAGCTGCTCCCCGGCCATGCCCAAGGCCCCATGCTGCAATCTCTGCCTACATTAACGCTGCCACACTGCCCCAGTGCCTTGGAGGGGGAACTCGGTGCAGGGAGGGTTGAAGCCCTGGGGCCCGAGCGAAGGCCACAGTGGCACTGCTTAGAGATAGCAGCTCCTACGGCTGCAGTGTGGGGACAGTGAAGATGTGGGCACCGCCTCTGTCATGGCCCTGCACTGCAGCAAAGGAGCTGGCCTGTTGTAGACCGACTGTACATAAACAAATCTGGTTCGTCCCCAGAGAGCCCCAAACACATTGCTCAGGGCCCTGGCTGTGACAAGCGCTTGGTTCCCGTGCAGCTCCCCAGGCCCTGAGAAGGGAAGCTCGGTCAGGACCCATCCCAGCCCTGCAGGAGCTGATTCTGGGGGCTGACACGCCAGGAAATGTGTGAGCCCACCCCCCGCCCCCTGCTCAGCTAATGCAGCGGAGCCCTTTGGATTATGTAAATGGGCCTGGAGTCATTTCAGCATCTGTGACCTGTTTGCAATTCTCAGGCTCTGCCATTTAACCCGCCCTTTTCAGAGGCTATTCCTGAGGTGCTGCGTTCTACGGCTCCAAGCCAAGGCGCGGGGCCCACCAGCACCTTGGCACACGTGGGGCCGGGGGAGTCATTTAGCAGAGATCTTCACTCTGCCTTTGTCATTGGTTGGGCTGCACATGGGCCATCCTGATTATCACTACAAAAGTTTATTTTCTCCTCTTAATTACTCTCGTTACAGTTGATAGGGCAGCACCCATTTTTTCATGTTCTCTGTGTATATATATCTTCCTACTGTATTTTCCACTGCATACATCCGATGAAGTGGGTTTTAGCCCACGAAAGCTTATGCTCAAATAAATTTGTTAGTCTCTAAGGTGCCACAAGTACTCCTGTTCTTTTTGCTAATACAGACTAACACGGCTACCACTCTGAAACCTGACACTTTAAGAGCTGATTCAGACAGCCTTAAAGGGGATGTCCCCAGGCAGGGCTTCAGCCTTCTCCATACAGGACAAGCTCCAACAGGCCAGAGGGGAGCAATGGACCCCAGAGCCAAGACAGTGCACCGCCACGGAGGCAGCAGAGCCCCCAATTCCTGTGGGATGGGGGAGAGCTACACACAGAGTCCCCTCTGTGCATGGCTGAGGGGTACAATGCTGCCCCCACTTCCCCAGTACCAAGGCACTGACCACGCCCACAGGACTCTGCCCTGGCCGCTCGGGGCATCTCTCCTGTTCTTTTGGTGGTTTGATTTCCTGTGGGAAGTTTGTAACCACCCAGACTCCAGTCGTCCCCGAGGAGGGGAGTGTGACGTTGCACTCCATATGCTTTATGAAAGTATGTTTATGAATGTAAATATGATGCATCTGGAATATGCTTTATGCAAAAGGTCTTTTGTAGGGTATCATTACAAAGCTTATAATCTACTGAGTGTGTCCATCCTATTTGTATGCATGTATCATTCTTGTATCTGAAGCTAGAAATATGAAGTATAACTCTGAAGTCCTATTGTAATTATGCAAAGCGGGGGCCATTAATGGTGGTTTAGAATCTTAATGGTTCCCATTGACTAGGACAATTGGTTGTAGATGGTTTATTTACCTGCAAGCCTTCCTGTGGACGTGTGGGCCAACCCATGGTTAATGAAGAATGAGGTCTCACAGGATACTGGAATCCATCTTAAATCTGGTACTTTTCCATTTAGAAGGAGGGGTGGGAACCCAGAGAGACAAAAGATTCCTGCCTTGTGACAAAACTATAAAAGGGGGTGGAACAGAACAAAAGGGGCTGCCAGTCATGAGAAAACCCCTAGTTTCCACCTGAGATGTCTGCTGGAACTAACAAGGACTGTACCAGGGGAAAGAATTGGGCCCAGACTAGGAAGGAGTCTAGTCTGTGAAAGAAGCTTATTGGAACATCTCTGAGGGTGAGATATTACCTGTAATCAGTTTCTTAATGTATTAGGCTTAGACTTGCGTGTTTTTGCTTTATTTTGCTTGGTGACTTACTTTGTTCTGTCTGTTATTACTTGAAACCACTTAAATCCTACTTTTTATACTTAATAAAATCACTTTTCTTTATTAATTAACTCAGAGTAGGTGATTAATATCTGGGGGAGCAAACAGCTGTGCATATCTCTCTATCAGAGAAGAGAAGAGTGAGGGGGGATTTGATAGCAGACTTCAACTACCTGAAGGGGGGTTTCAAAGAGGATGGAGCTCGGCTGTTCTCAGTGGTGGCAGATGACAGAACAAGGAGCAATGGTCTCAAGTTGCAGTGGGGGAGGTCTAGGTTGGATATTAGGAAACACGATTTCACTAGGAGGGTGGTGAAGCACTGGAATGGGTTACCTAGGGAGGTGGTGGAATCTCCTTCCTTAGAGGTTTTTAAGGCCCAGCTTGACAAAGCCTTGGCTGGGATGATTTAGTTGGTGTTGGTCCTGCTTTGAGCAGGGGATTGGACTAGATGACCTCCTGAGGTCTCTTCCAACCCTAATAGTCTATGATCAGTGTTATAGAGGGCGGACAATTTATGAGTTTACCCTGTATAAGCTTTATACAGAGTAAAACAGATTTATTTGGGGTTTGGATCCCATTGGGAACTGGGTGTCTGGGTGCTGGTGATAGGTGACCTGCTGAGCAGTTTTTGGTTAAAATCTGCAGCTTTGGGGGCATGGACCAGACCTGGGTCTGTGTTGCAGTAGGGTAGCATGTTTGGCTGAACAAGGCAGGGTTCTGGAGTCCCAAGCTGGCAGTGAAAATGGGCTCAGAGGTAATTTCAGCACATTGGGTGACAGTCCCAAGGGGGTCCCTGTGACCAAACCCATCACAGGGAGCTTTGCACGGGAGCTGGGATCAGAGGGAGAGCCCGGAAAGGGCATGGAGCATGGCAGTGACACGCTGCCTGCAGTTCCCCCACCTGCTGGGTGATGGCCAAGTGGAAGTGACAAAGGGGGCTGCAGTTTGCGTGGCTCTCAGGTGTTAGGCCCTCTCCTGAGAGGAACAGGATTGGGCCTAGGAGGGGAGAGCTCTCCTGGCCCCTGATCTTCTCCTGGGCTCCAGAAGCGTGAACAAGCCTAATTAGATTTACTCGCTCCATGGCATCTCTTTCTCTGCCAGTCACAGAGTAACTGCTGAACGCCAGAGCCGATACTAAAAGATACCATAGTATCCTTGCCAGCAAGTTAAAAAAATACAGATTGGATAAATGGACTATAAGGTGGATAGAAATCTGGGTAGATTGTTGGGCTCAACGGATAGTGATCAACGGCTCCATGTCTAGTTGGCAGCCGGTATCAAGCGGAGTGCCCCAGGGGTTGGTCCTGGGGCCGGTTTTGTTCAACATCTTTATTAATGATCTGGATGATGGGATGAATTGCACCCTCAGCAAGTTTGCAGATGACACTAAGATGGGAGGAGAGGTAGATTGCTGGAGGATAGGGTTACGGTCCAGAGTGACCTAGACAAATTGGAGGATTGGGCCAAAATAAATCTGATGAAGTTCAACAAGGACAAGTGCAGAGTCCTGCACTTAGGACAGAAGAATCCCATGCACCGCTACTGGCTGGAGACCGACTGGCTAAGCAGCAGTTCTGCAGAAAAGGACCTGGGGATTACAGTGGATGAGAAGCTGGATATGAGTCAACAGTGTGCCCTTGTTGCCAAGAACGCTAATGGCATATTGGGCTGAATTAGTAGGAGCATTGCCAGCAGATCGAGGGAAGTGATTATTCCCCTGTATTCAGCATTGGTGAGGCCACATTTGGAGTATTGCATCCAGTTTTGGGCCCCCCACTACAGAAGGGATGTGGACAAATTGCAGAGAGTCCAGTGGAGGGCAACAACAAGATTAGGGGGTTGGGGCACATGATTTACGAGGAGAGGCTGAGGGAACTGGGCTTATTTAGTCTGCAAAAGAGAAGAATGAGGGGGGATTTGATAGCAGCCTTCAACTACCTGAAGGGGGGTTCCAAAGAGGATGGAGCTAGTCTGTTTTCAGTGGTGGCAGTGACAGAACAAGGAGTAATGGTCTCAACTTGCAGTGGTGGATGTTTAGGTTGGATATTAGGAAAAACGATTTCACTAGGAGGGTGGTGAAGCACTGGAATGGGTTACCTAGGGAGGTGGTGGAATCTCCATTCTTAGAGGTTTTTAAGGCCCAGCTTGACAAAGCCCTGGCTGGGATGATTTAGTTGGGGATTGGTCCTACTCTGAGCAGGGGGTGGGACTAGATGACCTCCTGAGGTCTTTTCCAACCCAAATCTTCTATGATTCTATGAATTCCAAACTCACCAGGAATGTTCTCAGCAGGGGTGGCCAGAACGCTGTGGTTTTGGGGACAACTCAGAAGAGGGAAAGTGGGAACACACAGAGCCATGGGCAGCTGTTGATAGCACTCCCTGTGCAGCACACACCACTGGACTACCGTCACAAAGGGGCCCAGGCACCTCGCCACCTCATTAGGTGTCACTGGCATCTGCAAACCCTCCCTCGGCTGCCACCGAACCCTGCAGGTGCCTAAACTCGACAGTTTCCGAGTGGAAGTTCCACACACACTGACACTTCTGCCTCTGGGCGTCGCACTGCAGCCACCCGGCAGG